>KL265888.1:6754-22358 GCA_000699545.1 Podiceps cristatus | reverse complement strand
ATATTTTTAAACAGTGGATCAGTTACTCTTTGATGTGAAAACCCTGACTGAATCTTACTTTGAATATTCAGATATTGCTTAGGTTATTACTTACTGTCAGTATCTATGCTTTTTGTTGTAGATAAAGCATGACCATGCCAAAATGTAGCATCTATTTTTCAGTTTATTAGCAAATACTGTTCAATAATCAAAACACCTGGAAAAAAAAAATCACACTTACCTTGGACTACCCTAGAATTAAAATTTTTCTCACCTTAATTCTTAGTTACTGTATCCTTCAAGACTGTAAAATATGTGTTATGCATGCTTCTTCCTGAGAGTTCAAAACCACTTTTTTTTTTTTTTCCATCTCCCGCCCCCCGACCATGGATTTTCATATACTTTGGGAGGAGAAAGAGCCTTTCAAAACTGAAAGGTCAACTTGGGCTTGTAAAATACAGCATACCATTTGGTGACTCCAATTTGCTCTTTGCTTATGAATCTTATTTAACCATTTATGCTGTGCATCGCTTCGTATTTACATTCAGCACATGGTAGCAGTTATGCTACTTATGCAAAACACAATAGACGGAACTTTTCCTGAAGTAACCAGTTAGTCTTCGAGTTTCTATACGATCTCTCTCTTGAGTAAGTAATAAGAGCAAAACCACATATTGAATGATATTCTTAGGAACATATGTTTTAATTGGTTCCTGTGCACCATCATGTCTTCCAAGATGGCAGTATCACGAAGCAACATTAATATCTATTCAAAGCAAAGTAGATCACAGCTGGCAGGTAGATTTTATTAGAGACTTATGAGGAAGAAATAAATTAAGCCACAAGGGATAAAACTGAATAGGTTGAGGGCTGACTGAACCCAGAATGTTATCCACCCTCCTATGTCAAATTTGTCTGGCTTGCAACTTTAAGTAGGTTGTCCTTGAAAACAATAAAATGAGGCACGGTGTTTATTGTGGAGGACCTCTTTTCCAGAAGGCATAAAAGGCACCAACATTCACCCGGGCTCCCTGTTTCTCTAAGGATCCTGCTTCACTGGTTCACTTTTCTGTGTCACAAAGAAAAGGGTGAGTTTTCATCCTGTTTATTACCATAATACCATAAATAGAAATTAACTGTAAAATCGACAGGTCTACCCTGGCTGTATGTGTGTGCCTCAAAGTGTTCCTTTTTTCCCACTCTATCAGCTGGCTTAATAAAAAACACCTGTTCCCTAAAAACCCTTCTCTAGTTTGCAGCATATGTAGGGACTGAAGATGGGTCATTCAAATTCATTTTAAATCACTACTGATGAGAAAGTATTATCATCTGATAAACAGCGGTCTGTGCGTCTTGTTAAAAAAGGATGATTTATAGACTTTGAGATGCAGTAAAGCTCTGATGATACGTACGTTTTGAGGACCGAGCGCCCTTCTGCACCAGTTCTGCAGTGTGATGTCCCTGGTAATGTCCTCTGCTGCTCAGAAGTTAAACAAAGGAGCTTCATCTCCTGATTAATTTGCTCATATTAAACTTCTGCACACATCTCCCTTCCTGAGGCTATGGGCCCCAGCAGGTCTGGGTAGAAAACATTGAAAATTTGGTGATGCAACAGCTGCTGATGTGATGGAAATGAAACATTTTTTGTGAAAGTGCATAAATTTAATCCAAGTTTTTCAAGGGGGAATATTTCCTTCCAGTAAGAGCAAGTATTTTGTTTCATCTTAAATGAAACACTGTGACCTCTGCAAGTGATACTGCAATTACTTTATTTTATTTTATTTTGCTAGGCAATCCTGACTAGATATACCCAAGAGTAGTCTAATACTTGAGAAGTTTAAAAGCTTGATTTAATTTCAATATCTATAGATGAGCAATGAACACTGCTGTAGTACTGGTGAAAGAAAAAACACAATGCTGTGGGGGTTTTTTTAAACATTTTTGGGACACCTTTTTTTTTTTTTTTTTTTTTTTCCCACAAGTTTTTGCAAATTCATTTTGAATACAAATGCAATTATGGGATGCAAATCTTGTTTGTTTTAATTTTGTTGTACCATATCAGTCGCTTGTAAAACCTAGAGAAAGGTGGTGGGATACTTGCACGTAAAAAATTATGTTAAAATATTTAATATTTTATTTCTGAAGGAAACTTGACATTATTATAATGAACAGGATTATTAAATTATGTCTATTTACATTCTCATTTTCTTAAGCCTGAAAACACTCTGTGTGCATTTCATCACTTCCCTGCAGATAGGAAGCTCATTTGTCAGATTCACCTTCTAGTTGTGCAGGTCTTCCACAATGGAGAAGTGGAGAGAGGAACATTTATCAAAAAAAGAAATGTCTATAAACCACTGGAAATTGGTTAGCATTTTAAGCGATAGGTCTGATTTCTTTTGAAACATTTAAATTACTCTTTGCAATTGACTGTATTTTAAATTGCCAGTGTCCCCCTTAACTTTCAGGTCTTTGTGAGGACAGAAGTGCTTTATGCAGAAGCTGACCTGGTTTTTTTTTCCTTTTTTCATGTATATTCAACACAAGAAAGTTAGTAGCATGCTAATATACCATATGCTGTAATTATGACATGGTTGTATTTGTGTAGTTTCAATGCAGATGCACTTTTTTTTTTTTTTTTTTTTTTCATGTTCTGCATGAACCAGTTGCCTTCAATAAGAACTGAAGTGACCTCTTTCTTTCAAAAACTATTTATTACAGTGCAAGACCTACGTACTCTATTTCCATATGCACTACTGGGGGTTCTTGGAATATGCCGGCAGCAGGCTGTTTTCCTTTAGCTGTGATAATAGCCGATACAAAAACAAGCACCGCTATAAATTCATTAAAGCAGCAAATATGCATTAATAAAACTGGACAATAAAAGATTACATAGACTCTTAAAATTATGGGAGAAACCTTTGAAGGTTTAATAGTGTTCTAGATGTAGTGGTATAAGGACATAAACAAAACAAGGGAGAAGCATGAAGAGAAGTGATATCTTTATTATCCAACTGATAAAAGTTGGAACAAACATTTCTGAAGGTCTTGCGAGTTCAAAAACATGTTCATTTTTTCTAGCCATCTGCCTGACAAGTCCACCTTCCCATGTCTGAAAGTTTCCTTATGTTTTCCAAATGTTTGAGTTGTCCTGAGAAGAAATATTTTGTCTCTTTACAAAATTTTCCTTTCTTGGAATCTTAAGCAAGTTAAAAAGCGGAAATGTAAAATGATGGAAATGAAGGCGATATCCCCGGTGTAAGCCTGCAGAACAGTCTGTGGGTTTATTAGCTACCTCAGGTACTCAGTTTTTCTCTCTCACACATCTAATAACACCATTTCTATCCAAACTCCCTCTTGGTTGAGGTTTTTACTTTGGAGAGATCAGGCCTTTCCCAGTCTACATGTGCTAGAACCTGAGAAATCTTTCAACTTTTCGAAAATAAAAATGTTTCTATTAAGTTAACTCTTTTCTTGGTCCTCTGCTCTTGCTCTACCATTTCCATGTGGCAGTAAGCAGACATTACAAGAGGTGTTAGGAAAGCAGGCAAGATAAAAAAAGTCCTGATTTGAGTAAAAAAAAAAAAAAAAGGTAAGAATTTTTTCCTTGTAATACAGATTTGCCAATAACAATTTTCTTTACTATATATGTCTCACGACGCATTGGCAAAAGTTTGCTGAGGTTTGAAATTGGTTTGGTTAACCTAAGCTGTGTCTCATTGACGTTAAACTCAAAACGAATCATTAGGTCACCAAAGCCGTCCCCTTCAAGAAGTTCGGTGCTACTCTTATGATCATTTGGGTATTTTGAGAACTGAATAGAATTCAAGGTGTTTTTACTGTATTTTGTCTACAATGCCTTACTGTAGAAATTATGCCCGTGTCATGTCACTGGGAGAAGCATGTCCATGGCACGGTGCTGGACTTGACAGAAGCTCTTATGTGTCCCACAAGCCCAATGCGTGCAAAATCCTATTTAAGGTTGGTCATTTTATATACGTACAATGTGAAAACAAATCACCTTAAGCTCTTTTATTTCTAAAAATTTAATTAGCTTCTGTTCACTAAGAGTCTACTCAACAGCCATAATTTTCAAAATGTAAATACCAAGACGGTTGTTTTAGTAAAGCCAGGGTTCTAACCCTGCTCCTTACAAGGGTGACTGCTGATCACCAGGACAGAAGTAGGTTGTATATGCTACTTTCACAAATTGTTTAAGAATTTATGCGATTCAGGCATTGAATCTAACAGCCTCACGTTCTCCCTTCTCGATTCCTTCCTCACTCTGTCTAATGGTTCTTCCCTCTTCCTTGTCCAGATCCTGGAACTTGCTTAATGCTACACAAAAGAAGTTACATGTTGGATTGTTACTTGCCTGGGAAACAGTGAAGGACTTAAAATTGTTAGGTATTTTCCATTTTCTGAATCTGTATTTTGGAATTTTTGACTCTCCAAGTTGGTATTTGAGCAGGGGCCACCTATGGCTAATCCTTCAATATCTCGTGGTTGTAATTACCTCTCTGCAGTTACCTGAGCTTTATATCTGTGTCAGCAGATTCCTGGTCTGACCGAGGAAGCTGGTTACATGAAGGAAAATGCACCGTGCCAGGAGCAGAAGCAGACTAGGTGTAAATGGAAGAGGAACCACACATAGATATGACCTTTGTCTTGCAGAATGACAAACAAACAAACTAGGCGGTAGATTAACATGACTATTAAGGATAGTTAACCAGACATTGTAAATTATTTTCCGTGAAGTTAAAGCTATGAGTACTTTTGCTTCAGTTAGAACAATTGGAAAATAATATCCTTATTCTCTAGTTAACAAATCCTGAGAGATCCTGTGGTCATGACCTAACACAGGTAACACTCCTATCTGCACAGTTTGCAAACATCCTGTTCTTCTAGCCTTTGCAAATGCTTCTACCATATGTTGAATGGCCAATAATTTATTGCCTGTACAAGTAACATCTATACAGTGAAATTATTTAGTATATTCTCAGAAACTCAAAAGAAAATGTCAAGCAAAATATTTCTAGAACATTACTCAATAAAATACTGAATTCACCACCCTTTCAAAAATTCCCATAATTTTTCATCTTTTTAAAATGAGAATTTTGTTCTAAGAATAGAAGTGAGAAACCAAAAAACTATATGAGACTGCTACTACATTGTACCATCGTAGTTAATGTGTTTGTTTTTTTTTTTTTTTTCTTCTGAAACAAAAGTTTATAGGAAAATCAACAGTACCAAGATACGGATTTTGTAGCTGGTTATATCCTTTTCTTATCTAGAAGCTGGAGTACAATAATTCTGTTCCCATTGGGACTCTCTCCTCAAACTATGTCTCCTGCAAAGTTCATAATAAAGTACCTTTTAAAGTGATTTTTGACATAAAATATAATACTTGTACACAATGATCTGCGCTATTTAATTTTTACAAAACACAACGTGTACTTTTGATCGTGTATGTGAACTTTGAAATTGTATGGGCCTCATCTATCTCAGCTGTTGCTCTGGTAGTTGTAGTCCTCAGGTAGGAGGAAGAGCTATCCCGAAATACTCTCCTTTCTCATCTTAGTTTGTTCACACAGAAGACTCAGCAGGGCAGAAGGAATTGTGAAGGACAATGAATATTGGAAAGGTGGCATTTATTTCAAGCACATGTAATATAATTTACTGCCATTTGTGAGGATTTTTAGTGTTTCTAATTAAACTAAATACTATAAAAGTAGAAAAAAAATCAAGTAGATAAACTGAAAGGTTGAAAAATATCACTAACTCCAAAACCCATGAAACCAATGCCCAATATATATAAGTCAGCTGAAGTAAAAACATTTAATCTCTGTACTGTATTATTACTTTTTTTCCTAGCCCTTTCTGGACCGTGTGTACCTATAAGAAAAGCAATAGCCACAGAAAATAATCATGCTGCCAGTTGAGGTATCGTACCTAGGATTAGCCGGGGCTTAGGAGGACAAGGTCATTGCCGGGGCTCTCCAATTACTACTACTATCACTACCTTTTCTAAGGTGTCAAACGACGACAAGCTTTTGAAGGCTAAATCCAAGAGCAGCAGCTTCTAGATGGGTTAGTGTTAAATGAGTGACACCGAGTCTGAGAGTTTGACATTGTTTGTCAAGATAAGACCACAATGAAGATGACTTTCATTTCCAATATAAGCTATCATAAAAAGGATTGCACCTATAAACTGTGCTGCTAAACGCCCGACCCTGACAAGAGCGAGGTGTTAAATAAAGTTAATGACAAATTCCTAGGGCTATTTGGGATAATTATTAATTAAGTTATATTTTCAGTAGCTTTCGTTTCACTTTTTAGAGTCATAGCTAAATTTACAATGTTCCTTTAATTAACGGGGTTTGGGGACGCTAACCTGTCAAAGGGCTGCACTGTTTCTTTCCTGGCAATGTTTTTCAACATTTATGCAGTAAGATTCAGTGGGTGGATAGAAACTCTTAACCAGAGGGCTCACAAGCTGAATGTTATTTGTTTACTCTTTAGCATACTTTGATTCCTGCTTCTCTGATAAACAAAAAAATGACTTGATAATTCTCTTCCTCTTGGGGGCTGGGAGGGTAGAAGAGGAAGAAACGGAGAGTTTGCACAGAATATGGCAGTTTCACAAGTTAAATTCACAGGATCCCCAAGAATTTGGCTCAAAACCGTTAGGGAAGCTCTAGAGTATTCTACCACTAAGTCACAGAGCAATTAGTTGCTACTGGAAATTGTATTTATTCCCCATTGTTCATTAAGCAGACGGGTTACTTGTTCTTACCTACTTTAATTGTCAGGATCTGGAAAGAAGTCAACAAAATTCAGCCCTTTCTTAGGGTCATTGCTTTACCCTGGCTGCAAATCCTGCGACAGGGAGTGAATCTGGCTATGGGGCACACGTGCCCCGTGCCCCAGGTCGATGTGGCCCGTTGGCTGGGTACCCTGACAGGGAGCACACGGTTGCACGGGTGGGATGTCCCCGTGTGGGATGCTACCAGGCTGTAGTGATAGTTGTGAAGTGCAGGCTTGGAAACTGAGGTCACTTTTTGAAAGGTATGGTCCAAAACTTTTGGGGTTTTCTGAAGGAAATGGGTGAGCACAACCCTGTGGATTTGGCAGCAAATTTGGCAAGCCCTGACTTGTAACATGGAAATGTTTGGAGAAAAATGTGCAACAAAAATAGTATTTGTAGGCTGTTCTTTTTAAAGACAACTGAAGCTTATGGGACTAGTATAAAGAATTTACATCTCCCCCAAATTGTAAAGTGAGGTCATTTAGTCACAGTCCTTCAGAAAAACACACCTCAGTGCTGACCCCAGTCCTTATTCCTCTCCACTCAACCCACCGGTGATACACTGCCATGGATAAAGTGAAGCCTCTTAAAAAAGCTTCCAGTAACCAAATGCCAGGCTGCGTTTCTTGCAGAGGTAAACTGAAGGATAAAATACTGTTCTCATCCTCTGTTTAGTCCTTTTGTATGAATAACTTCTGATAATCTGTTACCTTGTTTTTATAATTTCTCATGCAAATAATTTTCATATAAAAAGGCCCCAACATAAATATAATGTCTTAGAAGATGTATAGAGGATACTAAAGTTCTTTGAATTAAGACTGTCTTCAAATGTGCATCTGACTTATTTCATAGGATTTGTTGGTTGTGATGTAGATTTTACAAAATCCACCCACTTGACCAACCAAAAAGTTGATTTGTTCCCATTCTATTGCAGAGTTGATTTTACAACTGAGGATGATTTTTTTGTGTGTCCTACAAGAAAGGCTTTTGAAGAGAAATCTTGCCCCTGAAGCTGATAGGAGACTTACCTTGGTATTTCTAATGGCGAACAACAGAAAGACTCAATTTCCAGCAAGAAAGGATAACATGGCAGTTCTATTAATTACAGCTTTTACCTAGAAACAGTGATTCAAGAGGGAGCTGACCATAGTTTTATCTACTAGGGCTACACCCTGTCATCCAAAAAGTAGTCTCTCAGGCAGGAAGGGTTTTGTTCCCCCTCATATAATACTCAAATGGTACAACTGCAACTGTATATTGAAGAAATTTAATGTGAAAAATTTAAATGAGTTTTTTGTGCTGGTGTCCAATATCCTTCTGTTATCAAAAATCTAACTTAATCCTTTCAGGTTGGGTTTTCACACAGCTCATCACTCAAATACTTTTGCTGAGTGACTCAGCACTGAAGTCTAGACACAACCATACAGAGAAACTCCAAAAAACTCCCCCTAAAACATACTTTCAGCCTGAGTTTCTGCTCTCTTGACAGTGATCCTGTGTGACTCAGGTTTCTCTTTTTTTTTGGGAACTCACAATTTTTCTCCTTCCTGGGGAATTTGTATACCCATGAAGCTGTGCTGAGATTTAGCTGAGAGTAGCAACATTTTCCAAACACAGACACAGGAAGAAAGAGAGAAAAATGTGGGGGTTTTAATTGCATTTTCTTTCCTCTCTACTTTTGGGTAGTTTACTAACTAGATGTACTGTGAATTTGCGGTGTTGTTAGCAGATTCCTTGTAGGATTGTGTTTTGTTTCTCATCATCTAAGTTATTCATTCTCTAGAACAGAAAGTCGAGTCTTTCTTCAAGGGAAGAGAATGTGCTTTGCATTTATTCTTTTTTTGTTTTGTTTTTCTTCCCCCCCTCACTTTTTTTTTTTTTTTTTTTTTTTTTTTCCCCTAGACGGGCTCCCATGAGCTCTAAAATTAAGCCAATCCTGACTGAGGTGGTACTAGGGCCGTGCTGGTCTCAAACCAAACAAGAGGATGCTTGCAGGAGACTGGTGACCTGGAAGCACTCAGCTTGAACATATCTGCTTACTCCTTTTCTCGGAGTTATCCTGACCCCAGGTAACTTCTTTTCCAGGAGGTACAATATTCTGCCATTATTGATATCATTCAACCTTGGCATGAAAACAGATACCTGGTCCAGAAGCTTTTAGAAGATGCACCTGCCCTTAGTTGTCCCTAGCTTTTGCATTTTTTATCTCTACTTTGAAACATACAGATCACTGTACGTGCTTCATTTCACAGTTCATTAGATCTGCGTATATCTCCTACCATCAGCTGATTCTCTCCCAGGAACTCTCACGTCACTGTATGTTGATGCAGTTTGCATAACAAATGAGTAATTGAGCGTCATATATCAGAAAGATATGAAGAGGTCAGGAATACTCATCCTAGATATCAGTAGCCTTTAACCTCACCTAACAATGGCAATGGTGTTTACTTAATGGTCCTTCAAGAAGCCAAACTAATAATGTATTAGGTAAAAGTTGCCACATGTTGACATCTAACTGAAACTCAACAATGCATATAAATGACTAAAATATTTATATTAACTCAACTGTGCTTAAGTACCTTTTAAAGTGTCTTTATAGGATTTATGAGCCACCACTCTGTTGCGTAGGTTGAAAAAAGTATCCTCTTCCCACAACATTGCTGTTGTTAGTTTAACGGCTTGTTCACCACCACTGTTTCCGTAAAACCTGAACTGCTGCCCTCCCTCTTACATTAAACAATAAACACGTTTTCCTGCTCAATCTTCATCATGGTGACAACAAACCACAATGCTACAAATCTTGAACTACCTCCTCTTAACAGTGTCGCAAGAGTTTTGACGAGGGCTGAGACTTTAAAGGTCACATTTAATCCAATGCCACCTCAAACGAGTTTCTTATGAGATTCTGCATTTTTTTTTTTTTTAACTGATTTGGACATCTCACTGGTACAGTTATTGGATGACGGGAAAGAATCAAATAACAACAGAGACTGGGAAATTAGAATTCCCTAATTCAAACCTTGCACTTAAGCTGAAACCAAATTAAAAAATGGTTTCAATTAACGACATAGAACCCAAAAAGCAGAGGAGAGGTGCTTTTCTATCCAAAAGGACTGAAGAGGCAAGCTGAGGCGCGTACTGGCGCACAGTAATACCAGTGTAATAAGTAACCTTTCTTTTTTTTTTTGAGTCTGTTTTTGTTTTGCTATACTTTTCTTTTTAATGATTTTAGAGCAGTTAGATTCTGTCCTTGTGGAAAGGGCACAATTTTCTCATCTTTTCTCATTTGGGTTTATGTAAGCTGACATTTGCAGTGCCATTTCTCTCACTCTTAGCTATTTAAAGGCGCTTGCCCAAAGAATCCTTTTGGGAACTGGCTTTCTAGACTCGAGGCTGATGTTGCTTTCTGGGTGAAACCTTCTAACCTCTTCAAAGAAAAGACAGGTTTGACCCCAAAGCCCTTATTTATAACAACCAGTCACAAGGTGACCATCCTGCATGACCTGTGGAATATACTACACACTATTTTTAGACACCACAGAATGCACTCAAGGGCAAATGACACAGTCCATGATTAACAAAGAATTCCTGCAGAAGTATTATTCAATATTAAGCCACATAAATGGACCCAAAGAAAAGAAATTCAAGAAAAGGTATTTAGAGGTTTGAATAGTATCTGAGCTCTTCTTGGGCATCTTGAAGTAGTCTCTTTTTTTGCTCTAACTGAAAAAAAAAATGCAGTTCTAATTTAAAGGCTAAATTAAATGCCTTAGTTTTACGCTTCTACACATGTATGTGTATGTGTGCATATACAAATAAACCTAAATATCCTACCTTGTCCATCCTGTAATTTCACAAACATCTAAATATGTTTCTTTTTCAATCCTTAACTTTGCACAGAAAATGGTCATTTGTACGCATCAACTGACTGCTGCATGATTTAAGCAAACAAATATATACCAAAAATCAGTGGTCCAAATGTAAACCGAGTACAAGCATATAAATAAATGCACATTGAAGATAAATAATGACAAAAAAAAGCGCAGCATTTTACTTTGCTGCACATGAGTTGAAAAGTTTCTCTGTAATCAGGTCATAAGAACACATGTTTTGCAGAAATCAAGATCCAGCGGTCTGTGACTAGGACAAGGAATCAGAAACAATATCAGTTTTTAAACATGGCCTTCTCCGGAGTTTAGCAAATGACTTAATCAGACAAATACAAATACTTTAATAGTTGGATAACTGTTAGATAAGAGTAGTAGAAGAATTTAAGTATTCAAAGTTGTTTAGCAAACTTTTTTACCCCTGAGATTGCTTAAATTCCAAGGGACATATTAGGTATTTAGTTATTATAAGTATTAAAAAATACTTTCATAATCAAATGCAATGCTACATGGCTATTTCATGCAACAAAGAGAAACTTAGTCATTAACTTTTTCTACAGTAAATGATTACAGTAGGACTTGAAAAATTCGCACAGATTTGCTAACAGTGATTCATACCTTTTTATAGAGCTCTCCAGTTGAGGTTTGCTGCAGTTACTAAACTCAAAATGCCTTTTTATAGTATTGTGAAACTGGACGATTTGGGTTTTATTACTTGACTTTTAAACTTTTGTTTAGATCTGGAGAAAATCTGAAATTCTGGGCAGTCAGGTAAATACTTTTGTGATGAAGCATAGTAACACTGTGTTCCTTTGAAAGTTTTAATATTTCCATGTGAAACTTCAGCTTTCAAGAATTTAAACTCAGTAACAGAGTGCATTCCTCCTACTGAATTCCTAATTCCTTATGCACTCAATTTACTGAAATTTGGCATCAGCATCCGAAACCAAGAAACTTGCTATGTTTTATTCTTCAATCTAGATATTTACGCACACAGTATATACAAATTATATATAATATAGACATAATTTCATACATAAAAAGTGTTATTTTTAAATAGGACAAATACACCCCCACCCCCCCTTAAATTAAAAGCATACTTCAGGGAACTACCTAAAAAGTTTAAAACATTATTTCCAAATCTCTCTCCCTGCACACAACTTCTAGTTTGGTGACTGTTACCTGTAACTCTCTCCTCAGCTGTAAAAGTTTTTTCTGGAAATTTTCAGTCATGCCAGCCTATGCTTTCAGCAGATCTCACCAGTTAAACAGGGTCAGCTCTGTTCTTTATATGGCCAAGGGAAAAATAATGGTGCTGATTCACCCTTTCCTCTGAATCAATATTAAGCTCAGTGGTGTGTTAGAAGTGAAGCTGTTCTTTCTAAGGAGGTCAAAACAAGATCCTGATTGCTTCTGACTTAAGGAATCCTTGATACATTTTGGATGTGGAAGGCTGTGTCTCAAAGCCAGATTAAAATTTGGACATAGCTTTCTGCTGCTTTCTGTTACCCTTATGGTATCAATTAGCCCTCGTGCTCTGTCCTAAAGCTTTGATAACGCAGCCATGTGTTCATACACATGTTATGGTTCACCCTTATGAAAGCCTTGAAAGCTGTTTTTTGGTACCTACAACATTAGAGTATTTTTTTTTTTCAGGTTGTGAGACAGTGAAAGAAAGCCAAGCACCATCTTGAAAATGTAAAGGAAGTGGTAAAATCGTCACAGTTTTAGAAGGCATGTTTTTTTCAGCAGTTTTCACTCTTCCAAATTTAATCATTTTATATGGGTAACCCTCCAGAAAACAGACATCTTTGAAAATCCGGCAACGTTTAGAGATACTGAAATGCAAAAAAATAGTGTTGGTCTGGATTCTATATATTTTTGTTATAGTTTCCAAACAATTAATTAATTCTTTCCACCGCCAGTCACTGTATATGTCAGCAATGCAGTATGATTAAGAGTGGCATCTATAGCCTCAAAACCAAGATAACAATGAGAAAATGTTTATGGAGGAGATGAGAAAACATGCAAGTGTTTCAGGAAAACTTAGTGAGAATAACACAAATAAATTTTAATTCTTTGATTAAAGGGAAAATAACTTAGGAATTTTTGTTTCAGTCTGTCTGCAAGAACTCATAGAAACATTCAATGAAATCAACATGATGTGAGGCAAACCACTTAATGGAGTAAATGTACAGGTGAGCATCAAAATTATCCAAAGCAATGATCAAAAAAATGAAGATATTATTGAAAATCTGGCATTTTTCACGCTTACGCCAGGGACGAGCATGAAAGGTGAGCGTTTCTCTGTAGCTGCGTTCTTGCACCTTCTTCACTTAAATCAATGATTGTTCAATGATTGATGTCACTTTGAGGGACAGAAAACAGGGCTAAATAAGCCTCTCGTGTAATCTGGTATGACAACATCTACATTCTCTTCTTGGAAACCCTCTTTCATGGTAAACAAAGTTTCCCAACACTGTGTTTTATTCTAATGGTTTCCTGAGGTTGTAAGAGTAGGACAAAGATACTCTTTGAAGACAGATGAATGCATATAAACTGAATAAAAGTCAGTTCTCCATTATTGTTTCAGGTACCTTTATATACGAACTTTTTTTTTTTTTTTATTTTATTTTTTTTTTTTCCCCAAAGTAAACCTGAAAAATCCCACATTGCTACTTAAAAAGTACCAGTAAGCCAAAAAATCCCCTTCCAGACTTACTGGAAATACACCACAGAAATACTTCCATGATTCTGTTTACATTCAGGAGCAGGAGTGGCAGATATTTCATAGAAGAGATTAATTTCTGCAACGTATTTAGTTCATTCTTGTCAGCAGAAGTGAAGGGCAAGAAATGAGAATTTCTAGATGGATCATTTATTCTAAAGGCACAAAGTTGAAAGAAAAATACCCCTGTTTTATGTGAAAGATACTCTACATTTCTTAGAAAATAGTTGATCCATATAAAAACATGCCCCCTGGAAGACAGCCAAGGTTTTGGTGCGATGTGCTGTTCAGTAGCAGGTAGCACATATCTAAGCTGCGAAAAGTTTTAACATCTCCTTTCCCCTCTCCAATTCAGGGCTGTTGTAGAGGGGAGAAATGTCTGTTATGTGTAGAGGGATGGCTGCTGCAATGAAATTTCTCCCCTGCCATCAGCAGTCCTAGATGAATTCGAAATCTGTCCCACCGTACAACAAACCGAGTGCCTATTTGTGCACAGTGCTGGGCTGCTCACTTTGTAATTATTTCATTGAGATAACAACTACTCGACACTTTGCAAGACTCAACTTCTTGCAGGATCAGGCTCCAAGTACTTACAACTAATCTTTGCAACCGCTTCTTACAACATATCTTTGGGTGACAATGCAGTGAAAAAAAAAAAAAGAAAAAAAAAGAAGAGGAAAAAAAATCACAGCCAGCAGTTATATTTTGCATATGATTCCAAGGAACTGCTAATGAGCTATACAATTTATCTTCAGAAGTTAAAAAAAAAAAAAAAAGAAGAAAAAAGGCTTATGAAACATTTTTGGCAGCTTCTTCAAACTATTTTAGAAAAATGCAGGGAAAGGTTAAATGCCTTAAAATGGGTATTTTTGACATTTGCCCTTATATCTCACTGAAATTCTACCAACAGCTTTTTCATGTTTATAACCTCACACGTCACACGCACAGAGGAAGAAAAGCCCTGCGACGAATTGGAGATAGGAGTTGGAGTACCCACTAGTTTTACAAGGATATGTAGGTTTGGAGCCCTTCGGGTGGGGGTGGTGGTGGAAAAAGGTATTTCTCACATTGTTTTCAGCGACAAGCTGGCCGTGGTACTCTGTGTTTTCTTTAAGTGCGATTTCAGCGAGGTCTGTGTTCTGTCTGCTGTGATGTATCTCAGTGCAAACAGCTCACTGTTAGCCATTATGTACCTATTAGCACTGATTACTTTCTGATAGCTCTTCACCAGTTGGTTTCACTCACTTTGACAGATTTGGTGCTTTGTTTAACCTTTAAACTAGTGGGGCAATAACATTGCTGACAGAACTGGAGAAATAATTAAGGAAAACTTAGGCAAGGCATAAGAAAACAACTGTAACAAGCCAGGTCTTTCTGGTGGGTTTAAGAAGTTGTTAGATGACATGCAGGAGAAGGATGGAGCATCCATTGCCATGGTGCTAGCACAGTACAGCATAATTACGGCGATTTCCAGTTTAATCTGCAGGAATCAAGTTTAAAGAGATTATTACTGCTTTACCAATCTTTTTCCTTTTTTTTTTGGTTTTCCCTCTGTAGGTACGTACTGTCTAGGCCAGGAAATAATTTGTTTCTGCATTTGTTACAGAATGTGTAACAGCCCTGAAAATGCTAGCAGTTTATAGAGCATTTCTGTTTTGATTTACAAGGGAAAAACAAAACATCAGTATTTTTAAATTCTGCCTGAAAGTCTGCTACAAGAAAGGACAACTTCAAATCAAACATTTCATCTGCTAATGTTACAAAGCAACTTGAAGATTACCATATATGAAAGAGATCAGATAATACTACTAATAATAATTAAAAAAAGCCCTTTTCCACAAGATTCTCCACCCACCCAATTTGTGTTTGTGTTTTGGAGGAGATGCCTTTGCGTGACATTCGCTTCACTCCCACTGAGCCTTTACAGGGAACTAAGGTATGAAGTCCCAAGTAGGAATCACTTAAGGTTGGATCAATGCAGTTATTACTACATAGATAACATATAAGAAGCACCTTCTAAACTGCTGCGGTTAGCAGGTTGCTGTATTACCATCAACAAGTCCCAGCCTCATTTACGTCATTGCACCAAGCTGCCAACTGCATCAGCTGCAAAAAAAACCCATCCTCCCAGTATCGGGAGAGGTTGTCTTTACACGAGAGAACTGTGTTTCTGGATCAGAATCACCCTTGCGGTCCTCCGGC
>KL265887.1:6704-21053 GCA_000699545.1 Podiceps cristatus | reverse complement strand
AGCTCTGTCCTGGCTAAAACCAGGACACCCTACCACCCCTCAGGGACACCACCCACACTGCACATGCCTCTGTGCGCTTGGGGTGGGGGCAGTCCAGAAACCCTACTGGGCTTCTCTCCAGCTGAACAGCAGCCTGTGCTGACTGTTCAGGGCCAGGCTGTCAGAGCTTTCTCCTCCTGGAGAGCCGTTCTTCCCACAGCCCCGTCAACACGATTGCACGGGTCATTGGCTATTCACAAGCAAAGAACATACTCTTAGTGTAGACTGATGGAGGCTTTTCCATCCCATCTAGCTTGGAGTTTCAGCTCCCAGGTGGAGTAGGGCTCTCAGCCAGCGTTTGCTTTATTTAGGTGAGAGGAGTGAAGGTCCCAGAGGAGACTTAAAAATAAGCCTCTCCAAGCCTTCTTCATGCACGGCTGCTCTCCGCCCCAGGGAGTCGGAGGCATGGGGTGCTTTATCCAGCCCCCCAGTGCTGCCAGGGGAGACCCTCCAGCAGTGAGACAGCAGGACCTCCCGGAGGAGCTGGGGGGAGCACAGGGGCAGGTGAGAGGAACTGCTGCTTTTCCCTCTGTTGCGGTTTAACCCTGGCAGGCAGCAAGCATACCAGCTACTATGAAGAAAATTAACTTTATACCAGCCAAATCGGGTACATCCTCTCTCTCCTGTCTTGAGCACAGAATCTTGGTGAATTTGGAGAGACAGCCAAGGAGAGCAGAAAGGAGGAATAAAGAGAAAGGCCCTTTTTTCTTTTCCGAGAGTACAAGGGCTTGTATCTATGGGGCAGAGTCATCTGTCAGCTCCCTGCCATGCCCCTGGCTCTAGCAGGAGAGCTCATCTCCATTGGCTGCAATGGCTCCACACCAGACAGAGCGGGAACAGTTTTTCAGTGTCCTTCAAAAATGTTTGCAGTGATGCTCTCCAGAGCCATCCTTCTGATATCCCTCGCTTTGACCCCTTCCTCACCCCGGAGCTGACCTTGAATTGCTCCATGTGCATATGAGGGTCAAAGGCCAGAAACTTCCAGACTCAGAAAGGAGAAAAATTATCTTCTCCACCAAAGAAAGCAGAGGGGGAAAAAACAACACACAAATCCAACAAAAGCCACTGCTGGCAGCAGTTTGCCAGAGCAGTGAAATAAGGGATCTCTCTATGGCAAGCATGACAGCAGCATGGCATCTTTCTCCATCACTAGAGTAGGAGCTCTGACTCCATCACTGATTTCTCATAGTCAGCTTCACAGCTCAAGCTGCAGAGACACAATTTGTATCTCTGCCACTTCTAGTTCAGTCCAGAGGAGAGGTTATTTGGTTATTTCAGTCATCCTTGGGGTTTTTTTTGGTTTTTATTTTTTTTGAATAGGCCCTACTTTATGGGCCTTAACTCTGCTCCATCTTCACCAGGAAGAGGCTTACAGTCAATATACTCAGTTCCCAGCACTAGGGAGACTGTTCTTGCCTTTTGGAAAATCAAAGTTCTCCCTCTGCCTGGAGCCACAGAGAAAGGATGAGAAAAACTGAAAAGGCTGGAGAGCACAAAGTGCAGAAATCAATGTACTTCTGGGGACAGCCTTATCATCCCACAGAAGAACCACCTGAGCTCTGCTTCCAGGTCTCCTTTCTGTCCCCAGTCACACTGTTTCCCTCTGAGTGAAGCAAGACAAGATGTTTTCATGTATGTTTTTGCTGTGAATCTCTAGCTGCCCCATCACTGCAGCGTCTGAACTCACTTGATCCCTTCCAGGAAGCCACAGGGGAAATCCCACCCTTGCCCAAGCACCCAGTCCATCATGAATGGGGTCATTAGGTGCCACTGGCCACAGGTGTCAGAACAGTTTCTTCCTGATTTCATCAGGGGCTTGCCAGCTCAGGTACAAACCACCAGCAGGTTGTAGTTGTGGTGAGGTGACGGCTCCTCAGTGTCCAGGGCTGGGCCACAGCTCTGTGACCAGGGCTGTGCCCAGGCTGTGCCACAGGTTGGTCTGTGGCTCCATCAAAGTCCATGTTGTTTGGAGCAGGAGACCTGTTTGGGCACCACAGATCCCTTCTGACCTTGTGCCCAACCTTCCCCCATGGGGAATCCCTGACCTAATAGCAGAGGAGCCCCGTGTCGGTACAGCTGGTGAAACACATCCCATTTTATTTACACAACCACTCGCATAGCAGCGAACTCCGTCAGCTCGCCTTTGCGCTGGTGCAAATTAGGAGTGGCAACGCTGCGGCCCTGTGAGATTAACCTATGATGAGTAACAGATTCCCTTGTATTTCCTTATCTCACTGCTGTGACCTTGCTGCTGAAATGTAACCTCAATCCATCATTTCTGGAGAATAAATTCCTTTACTGAACTTCAGGCCTGGAGTCTTTCAGTCCCTGGCCATCAGGGTTAGGTGATTACTTTATGCTACCTGACCTCTGACACCATTTTAAGGGCTCATCTACAGCTACCAGTATCTATAACTTTTTAATATTTTCATGTTTTTATACTTGTGCTTTCATCTGCCTGGCTGAAATATTAATGTGAGAAAAAATACTATGTTTGTTAAACTGACTGCACATACACAGGGAGCATAGTGGGCAGACATTTTTTCTGCATTTCTGTCAGATTCCTTTGGTATAACCTTATCTTACACCAGTCCAATGGGATCAGTCCCATGACTTATACCATTGTCAAACTGCATTTTCAATCTGTTTTGAAAGAAGAATGTTACAGCTTGTTAACTGTGTATGAGATGGCAACAGACAAGACAAGCATTTCCTTGTTCTAATGAACAAATCCTCACCCCATGTTGGATAATTAGCTCATTTTCTATAACCCTAAACAATTTCTGGTGTTTTTTGAGGTTCATTCTGTTCCTTTAGCAAACCCTCGAGCCAAAGGATGCTCCAGTTACAACCCAAAGGGATGTGTGGTTTCAACAGCACTTCAAAGTCTTAAACTTCCAAAATCTTACATTTATGTGACTCGAAGAAAAGCAGAGCCATGTTGGTGATAGCTGGGCATCAATGATCTCCTTCGAATTCTGTTGAGCTGTACTTTGGACTAATTTGCCAAGGATTCATTACTGAACAAAACAAAGTTGAGGTGGGTTTATTTAGCCAGGAGACACAGTTCTGCCCACAGTGTTGAGGTGATTAGCCCTGTTGAGCTCAGTTTTGCTTGGTTAAACTTACTGTAGCAAAATGGAGTACAAGAGCTGGTACGTTTACCAGCAGATGATGCATGTCTTCCTGCACATTTCACCGTCCTGAACGGAAATGCTTGAGGATTTTTTTCATCTTTTCACGGGTATTTTTATGTTTGGGTCACAAAGTGATCTATCCACTTCATATGGTTCATTATTGGTTCAGGCATCTGTGTGCGCTCCTCAGAAAGCACAAGACTGGAAGAACAGCTTAAAGGCCTGATTTTGGGTCCAGTCAGAAAGCTCATAAAGCAGGCAAGGTCTTATCCTTCTTGTCAGGAAAATGTGAGGTGGCGTCCCAAAACAAGGGCACTGTCAGAGCTAAATAAATCCTCTGTTCAACTTGATTCTGCCCATAATGAGCACTGAAAGCAAGCTCGTATCTCATGCCGTAAGTGTAATATATCTGCCACTGTCTAATTCCATGCTTGTTGGTATTTATAGGTGATAACAGACTATTCTGCCCCTGTGGTACTTCAGAAATTATTGGATTGCATTTGAGGCCACTGATCTTGTTGGATTCCTGGTACCAGGGGGACTGAATCGCAATAAATGGGAAGGACATGAGGAATGATTAAAGAGGTGTAATAAAGAGGGTTTTACAGTCACAAATGGTGAGGAGAAGGTGGCTGAGGAACAACAGGGTATGATTTGTTATACATGAGAACTGAAGGGTGCTCAGTGAAAAGAGCAAGTAGCAGATTTATTTTAAAATAAACAAGGGGAAGTGCTTGTTCACACAATGCATAACTGAATCGTGACTCATTGCTGCAGGATGTTGTGGAGGCCAAAAGCCTGCACAGGTTTAGACAAACCCGGGAAAAAGAAGTCCCTTGAGAGCTATTAAATAAGATAGTTCAGATGCTACCTATAGCTCACAGTCCCTAAAGCACTCGTTGCTGGGAACTAGGCTGGGATGGGATCAACAGGCAATAGGCAACTCAACACTTGCGTGTTTTCTACCTCTTCGCTCAGGAATCTGCTTCTTGTTGGTGTCAGAGAGAAGACTGTGCTAGATGGACTTTCTGATTTAGCAGGCGTTTATATTTTGCAACACAAGCTTATTTGTAAAGCAAATTGTGGTCGTATTGATGACACACCTATGGGGAAGAATGCTTTGAGGGGGCCTGCTGGGGGCTGGGGTGTGTGCACATGCCTCTGGTATGGAATAAATCGGTGGGCAATTATACATCTGAGTGTAGAAGTGCCATTACTCATTTACTTTGCTTCCAGGCTGTATAATAGGTGGTTGTGAGCAAAATCACGACTGATGGGTGCTGCTTTTGTCACATACGCAGGGTTTTAGTGTGAAGATGAAGGGCATAGCGCTCAGCCAGGGACCAGGGTCCAGCTAGTTTAGCTGCTTGGTGTTCTTCTAAGAGGTGAGTGAAGGAAAGAAAATGCAAAAGGCTATGGAAAAAGTCATCTATAATAGGCTGCCTTATATAATAGGTTGACACCTCACTGTTGGTGAAGCCATGGCCTGACAGCACCAGCAGTAGCTGGTGTGAATATCTCCCACGCCTGCACCCGTCCCTCGCAGGGCAGCAAGCAGCCTAGATGTGACCTTGAAAGTTTCTACTTTCCAGCTTGTAGCAACTCCTGTGAGTCTCACACCGCGGCTGATCCTTGCTGTGACTCCTAACAGTCTGTGGCCCACCACTGAGCTCAGAAATATCTGAAGACTGGGCAGAGCACTCACCAGACCCTCATACCAGTTTTGGGTAGCCTGGTTTTTCTCTAGCATCTCTGTCTGCTGGCTGGGCCTCTAAAAGACAGAGGGGTTAAAGTGATTAGACCTCAAGTTGGAAAGGAGGCCGTTGTTCCCATCCACTGCTCAGTGTTTCAGGAAGATCGCTGCAAATTTCATCTTTGTGCCTATTTAATATACCTAATCAAATCCGTAAGCCCTTGTAAAGCTTTTAGGTCTGAAGATGGCTCTGCCTGCATGAGAGGAATGGGGAGATTTGCAACTGGGCTTCAGAAACAGTGAGAGTTACAAAACTGCTGCTTTTATTCTCCTAAAAATACTTCCTCTAACTGTATTAAAGTTCCCATTGCAAAGTCTGAGTACATAATGGCAGGGAATGGTGTCCAGGTAAGTGTGGGGTAAATAATATTATAACCGCAGAAGACAGCAAGCCTCTAATATTGTACAAAACACAAACATCCCCGCAGAGCAGAGGGGCCTTCAGCTGTGAAAAGTATTTTCTTTCTGAATTTCAGATGGAGAGTGAGGTGGAAAGATCTGAATGTCAAGGAAATGTGAACAGGTAAAACCCAGGAGCCAAGCTTGAGAAGATGAGTAAATACCACAGTGTGGTGGCTCTTCTCCCACAGAAGTAAGTCTTCGTCATTGTAGTGGTGATCTGTAGTAAAACATTTTATCCCCTCTCTTTGCCTTGGCTCATTGGATGATTAGCTGAACCATCCAGTTCTAAAAAAACCAGAAAAATAGTGTTTTTTCTTGTGGTTCAATTTCTCCTGGCCTTAATTGTAGAGAAGGGATATGCCTGTGTTTGATATGGCTGTTTCTCCTGTCAATTCTCTGGAAATATTATAGGAATTGGATTTGGTCATGCTCCCCCTATAACACTGGAAGAGTTACTGGATCAGTCAGATGAGAGCAGCTGTACCAATCAGCTATCAGCTGCTATATGTTTGGCAGCCTGGACACTGCTAGTATCAATCAAGTTAACAGTTTGGTGTTTTGTTCATTCTGCTAGATTAATGAAAAAAAACCACAAATTGCTCTGCTCATGAAAACCACCAGAAGTCATCTTCTCACTACTTGGGTTGCTCTTTGCCCCAAGAGACCTCACTAACGTTTTGTTTGCAAGTGTTGTGTTGTGGAATTACGGCTTATCTCCCCATGCTATCTGAGAAGGTGATTTGTTATGCAGTATTTTGGCAAGATGAAACAAATTGCAGGAAATCAAGCTTGGATGGATGGGAAATCTGGCTGACACTGGGTGGCACTGAGTCTGTACTGAATCTTTCAGGTTTTAATTAAAGGGCTTTTTTGCTTCTCATTCAATTTCCCTGCTTTAAACCATATGGAATTAGCTGTCCTTGGACGAGGGAGGGATGAGGTACAGAAACGCCACCAGCTTTGTGCTTTCCTTGTCCTGCCAGAGCTGATGGCTGAAAAGGATCATGGCTCTTGCTGTCAGTGGTCCCCTTCTCCAGGCGCTATGAAGTGCTGCACTGAGCCCTAGCCTTTAAGTCCTTAAAACAAGAAAATCATTAAAGAAAACCCCCATGTCAACAATAAATAGAAGTACTATATTTTTCTTAGGCAATGCATATCTGAAAAAGGAAACCTGCCCTCTGTTAGCCCTGAACCGAAGACCACGGCAGAAGACCTGATCCTGGCAGAACCGACCAGGGAGACTGAGCCTGTCCTGCCCACGCGCTCCTGCTGCCATAGTGCTTCACATACAGCCCCCCACCGCCTGGCACCACAGCAAGGGCACTGTCACTACCAGCCAGATTGGAGTTGAAGGCCATTGAAGCGGGGAGGATGTGAGGGACAACTGATTCTGGGGAAAGTTAGCTTTATTCCCTCTCCTACATAAGAAATCCTCCTAATGCACCAGTTCTACAGTCTTCCTTTTTACACTGTTCCTGCCAGCAACTCCACAGAAAGCCCCTAACAAAATATATAGACTCACAGCTCCCAGCAGTTTTGTTTGAGATTATGTTGTTAAAAGTGAAATCCCTTATTCCACAACCAAAAAGAGATTTGCATTAAAGACAAACGACTTAAGCCATTCAGGAAAGACATACGTGCTTTACCATCTTGTTGGTCTGATGGCCACGCCGCTTGAAAAGACCTACCTCCCCCTTGCGCCTCACTACCTCCAGAGCCGGCTCACTGCAACACGCTGAGCACATAAAATCCCACAGTCGACAACTTCGGTGACTGGAATGTCATAAGCTGGGGTGTGAGAAGGGTGCAAAGCCTCCAAAGACGTCTCTAGCCATCTTTCATTGCATCCAACCGTCCTGTGACACGTCTGTGCTGTCGGATGTGCACAATATATCATCCCATGGAGACTTCAGGTTTGTTTCCTTAAGCTGTGCTAAGACCCCTTTAGACTAGACCTATGTGGCTGTCCTTTCTTAATAGAAAAAAAGCACATTTCTTATATTATTGTTTTCTCCGGGTTCAAATAGAATTTGTTCTGCTCTGTAATGCAAAATTTCACCAATTTGAACTGGCCTGTTTGTTTATCCAATTGCATAATTGTTTCAACTACAGAAAGCTAAATAAAGAGTTTCCAGCGATTTTTTTGATATGTTCCAGTAGTTTTCGAAGCACTAGAATTTAACTGAGCTTAAAAAAACCCCAAACAAACCCCTTACGCTTTGGAAGATGTTAACTTTGGCTCCTAAAAGGGATTAGCTGTAATACTAAACACATGCTAACATAACTCAGGAAAACAGAGACACACAGACTCTTTTTTTGAGTGATTTGGACATTGTGTCCATGTGTAACTTTATACATAAATAAGATTTTTTTTTCTCTCACCGCACCCATGCATTTTTAATATTGTCCCTGGAAAGGGTTTCCTTAAACACTTTAAGGAAGCTGCTTCTTCTCCAAACACTTTTTCCTGCCCCCATTCTTAAATCAAGAACTTGGGTGGCCTCTTCTGATAAAGGGCGTCAGCCCTGTTTTTCCCTGAGCATCTGTCCTGGCTTATGTCTGCACACGTGGTGAATGAAGCAGGTGCTCTAGAAAGACTCCAGGAGAAAATGTTACGCCAGCAATGTTCCCGTAGCAATAACTGCAATGAGCAGAAATTTAGAACTACCTTGGCAGCAACGCTCATGAACACTTTTGATCCAGAGACTGCTGCATTTTAAAAATTGCTGGTTTGGGAGTGTTTGGGAGCTTAGATAGCTCTGACAATGCCCCGACAACCTCAGTGCAGTTTCTCCTTCTCCCATTTGGACAGTGGGTCACAGTCCCTCTCAAATGCACTGATCTATCCTGGATTCAAAAAGGTCTGAGAGGAGAGAGGACTTAGCAGATGGGATAAGTGGGGATTTGGAGTACATGATGGATGTGGAGGGACTGAGGAAACTGTGCTTTTTCAGCCTTGAAAAGAGAAGTCTGAGGGTGATTTTACTGCTGTCTTCAGCTACCTCATAGGAGGGTATTGCAAGATGCAGCCAGACTCTTTTTGGAGGTGCACAGCAATAGAACCAAAAGCAATGGACACAAGTAGGAGAGTGAGAAAATCCAATCATATAAGGCCAAAAAAATTTTACTATGAGAACAGGCAAGCACTGGGCAAGCAAGCTGCCCAGAGGATGGGAAATCTCCAACCTGGAGACAGTAAAACTTGGTGAAGCCCAGAGCAAGCCATGTAGCTGGCCTTGCTTTGAGTGAAGAGCTGGATTAGGTGACAGTCCCTTCCAAACTGAATTCCTCAATGTATCTATGATTTCTCATGTACTGTTCCTTTTCATTCTTTCTCTGTGCTAGTTGCTCTGTGTGGATATGCCCAGTCATTTGCTCTGAAACCTGCATAAGAGACAATTTTGCCTGGCACAGAGCTGAGGATCTACTGAATGACGATTTTGGGATCCAGGAAAAGTGGTCATTCTTTCATCTTCAGAAATGCCTCATTTATAAATCATGGCTTGCTTGTTTCATTGAATCATAGAATAGTTTGGGTTGGAAGTGACCTTTGAAGTCCATCTAGTCCACCCCCCTGCCATGAGCAGGGATATCTTCCACTATATCAGGTTGCTCAGAGCCCCATCCAGCCTGGCCTGGAATGTTTCCAGGGATGGGGCTTCTACCGCCTCTCTGGGCAACCTGTGCCAGTGCTTCACCACCCCCATCATAAAAAAATTTGTCCTTGTATCTAGTCTGAATCAACCTTTTTTTAGTTTAAAGCCATTACTCCTTGTCCTATCTCAACAGGACCTGCTAAAACGTCTGTCCCTATCTTTCTTACAAGCCCCCTTTAGGTTCTGAAAGGCTGCAATAAGATCTCCCCGCAGCCTTCTCTTCTCCAGGCTGAACAGCCCCAACTCTCTCAACCTTTCTTCATCAGCGAGGCGCTCCATCCCTCTGATCATTTTTGTGGCCCAACTCTGGACCTCCTCCAACACACCCATGTCCTTCCTGTGCTGAGGGCTCCATTAAGCTTCCAATCTCCATGACCTTTTGTTTTGATACTACAGCAGCCAAAAAAAAATCATAGGATGGGCATTACACAGGCTGGTAAGAGGAAAGGAAACAGTGTCATACACTAGTAGGAGATGCCTGGAACATTTCCATTAATTCTGTCTTCATACGGGAACTTCTTTCTACGGTAGTATATTTCTTCCTTTCAATTACTCCAGCACACTGCCAAATGTGAAAATAAGCCTCTTGAGCCATCTCTTTTGACTTAGTAAAACCAGTGGTCTAATCCAGCAGAATAACAAAAGCACTGAAAAGCAGACCTGAGGAGGAGCCTTGTCTCACAGAAGTTAGAGCAAAGAAGAGAATTAAAATGGACTGCAAATATTGCACCCAGTCAAGCAGGGAAGGCCAGGTCCTGTCTGAAAAGAAACCACACAAGATTCATTCACCTCTTCTGCTTTTGTTGGTATGAAATAGGCAAATGTTCCTATAACTTTCTACATAAACATTTTCACCAAAGTTAATACGACAATATAGGAGCGCAAATTAGCCCCATGCTTGCCAAGTACTTTGATATCCTTGGAAAACAAGTCTATAGAGGTCTTAGCCATTATTAATTAACATGATTATTGATTCTTGTAAAATACTGTCTGATTGGCATACTGTGATGTCACTCTTTAAGTGGACCAGTATTGCAATATGTACTTGCAATATAAATCAGAACATGGTCTGTATTTGTCATTCCAGGCACATTATACACCCATACAGACACTAACATATATAGAGCAAGTGGTGCATATGGTCCAGCCATCTGTCCTTCCTATCCTGACTTCAGCAGAACAAAGATAATATTCAGGAACCTCAAGTGGTTTTACTGGGCATTTAACATGTCAATAACCAACAGAAGAACTGGTTGGCCAAAGAGACAAGTCAACAGCAGTATGTTTGCTAAGTCCATTGACTAACAACTCCTCCTAGTGCTCATACAATGAATAAATTATATAATGCCCAATTAAGGTTGCTCAACACAGTTTATGTCAGCATGTAGAACTATGATTTGTGTTGGCTGCACAAGTTGTTGGAAGTTGATGGAAGTGACTCATTATCACAGAGAAATCCATCTGTGCTGGGTCCTTGGGCTCCTTAAATGTAGCAGTAGGCCCTCAATGTCTAATCCAGGACCACCAGGTTGTCAGGGGAAGAGCAGAAGGAATTGTATAAACCTCACCCATATGCAGTGATGAGGCTCCTTCCTAGAGCTATCCTCCATTCACTTGGGATCCATATTCTGCACCCGAACAAGAGAGGGACCTCAGCACTTTCTTTCATAGGAATAAAATCCTCTCTTGTCTTTCAAAACATGGGAGACAACATCATACTAAGAAAGGTGGTGTATGCACACTCTTCCATGAGGGGTATTCAGAACATTTAAGATATGGGACAATCACCTCAGACTTTCAACCTGACTTTCAACCTCTGTTCCTAGGACTATCTGTGCACTACATGTGAAAATTGTCTATATGAGTAGTTCCGGGAAGAAAGTTTATACTACAGGATTCCTGACCCTCAAGAGATTACCTTAATCTTAACTTTTGTATTTGCTCTCTTTCTGTCAAAGTATCTTTCAAGTGGAAGCTGGGAGAGGTCTTCCCTTTGAGGCTTGGTGGTGTCCTAGGAAGCGGGAATGTGCATCCCTGTAGGCATAGGTGAGTCATGAACCTGGCTTTCCTACGATCTCAGTGAATGCTTTGCTGATGGGGTCTTCCCTTCTAGGGGGACCATGCTGGGTTTGCTATTCTCAGGCAGCTGCAGCTGTCTGCACTTAGTGGGAGCTCCTTTCTGTTGGAGTCTCCTCAGTGTGCTCCGAGACAGGCTCCTGTATCAAGCTCATGAGGTTTACATGGACAAGTACCTTGTTTGTAGATCTGCATGCCCAGAGCACAATGGTCAAAAGTTGGAGGAACTTTAACGTCAGGAAATGAAGGACCTTTGATGTTTAGATACTCTGGGCCTTGGTAGCTACTGAGGGAGGATTTTCAGAGCCACAGTTACCCATTTAAATGCCTAATCAGTACCTATTGGGTGACTGAGACCCACATCCAATGAGGATTTTAGGTACCTAATCTTTATGTAGGCTCCACAGTTTCACTCATGTACTTGGCCCAATATGTTGAGTGTGTGATGGATGCCAGCATCTGCTCCATCTCCCAGGTCGTACCCAACACACAGAGGCCAAAGACTGGTCACACCACTCAGCTTAAGCACTAGGTTTTTTAGCTACAACCAAGACAGAAGATAAAATGGGCCATGGACTCTTTTCTGGTCATGGCGTGGTATAGTTTGCATCGATACAGCTCACTTCTCTTGCTGCCCAGGATGTGGTGGCTATGACCAAGAGGCCTGCAGGAGCAATGTTAACCCCACTGACTCTGGACTTGAGGAGAAAACCATACCATGGTGCCCATCAGCAGTTTAGTGATGAGGATGATCATGTACAGTGCTCAGACCAAGGTCTTGCCCTATTTATTTGCCAAGAATTAATTTTTAGTTCAAGCTATGGAGGACCATACTTCTATTTATGGAGGTGCCAGCTTTACTTTGCAGTGTACCAGCATCCCTTGGGTGATGTTCTGTTTCTCCTACATTTCCTCCTAGGTAAGGATTTTTAAATTTCATTTTAGCATTTACACCTGATGGTTAGTAACAGGTATACCAATGCTGGCCCAGCTATGAGCACAGACTATCACCCACACAAATGTAATTGGTATATTGGGTTACAAAGTCCTCAATGACAGACAGTATCTCTCTTGAGCTATAAAGGTACCTTCTAGCCAACCAGTCTGAACCCTCACCAACTAAGTGCTATCTTTTTGATCCCCCTATCCCTGTCTCTTAAGTTAGGGGTTGCTAGGGAATTTTTTCATACTTGTGCTTCTACCTCCATTGCCAAAAAGTAGGTGGTTTGAACAAATCCTTGCTACTTGAAATCCTGCTGAGGTACATCTCAAAGAGGTAAAAACAGATGAATCTAGCAGATAACGTCATGGCTGGAAGCGAAGAGAATCGACGTTCTTCCAAAGTTTTCAATGGGAAATACAACTACTGATTGTAATTATGAAGATGATACCCTAAAAGTATGTAACGCCTTCAGCTTGTGCAGGTCTTTCAATGTCAGCACATAGCTCGATATATTCCATGCTCGGTATGTACCATAGCTTGATATATTCCATGCATATGGTGGCATATGTATATACATAATATGCACTAGGGATGCACCATACAAGTTACACCCAAGCATCTCATTCATAAAATCAAGATCACTCATTTTCTCATAATTTTGCAGGCAGAGAGCAGATCTCCTGGCATTCCTCTCTGCTCAGCTCTAGCCCATTTCACCTCTGGGAGTCCTGGAAGCAAAACTTTTGGGCCCTGATCCACTGTGATTTCTTGGTGGAGGATTTGCATCTCTGGAGACATCATCTGAGCAGAAGTCTGCCCATGTAGAGCTCATGGAGCTTCAGGGCCTTGGTCAATACCTGACTGGAGCATAGATGTCAGCTGGGAAAGGCCAAGTCTGAAAATAACTAGAACTGTTTCATAAATAACATGGAGGATAATTAACAACCCCATTATAAAGACACAGCTATAGAAACAATTGCAAATTGACTTTTGGCGGACTTTTTTTTGGCAGAGTTGATTTGAAATAGCAGAGAAGGTCTCACAGGACCTGGACCCATTTGCTGCACGCAACATTTGCCCATCACTCCTGGGGGAGCTGAGAGTCTGTACAGAGCACCAGATCACTACTGACCCACAATGGTAGGTGGCTTGGGACCAACCCGTTATTTAGTCTTCCTCCTCTAAAAGGATTAAACTTTTTGGCATCCTATGCAGAGCATGAGCCTCAAAACTTCATCTGCCCTTTCCACGGGCAAAACGCAGGCTCTGACCTACAAATGAGCAAGTGTGCAGACTTCAGCTAATGTGCTGCGGGGATCTGCACTGTGTGCACCTCACTAATGGCACAGTTCTTGGACTTGGACTTTTCGGGCAAGTGAAAATGTCATACTGCTCATAAATGTTTTCAAGACCGGAGGAAGAAAGGAACGATATTCATTTCAGTATGTACACTCAGGGCTTTATCAATAGTTTTAAGATCTTTGAAGTCTGAATTTCTGCTCCCCTTTCCCTCTCTTTTCTCATTGTTATATTTTTGCCTTTTTCTTGCCCGTGCTTTTTAAAAAAGGTGAATTAAAATGGAAAGCAACAAAGCAATGAACAGAGCATTGGAAATACGGTTATGGCCCATCATATACAGATCACACTGTTCAAATTCGTGACTATGTCACTAAATTATTTAATTCCCCAGAAGACAAGACACAAGAAGGACAAAGAACCCCCAATATCAGACCATTGAAATATTTCTTTCTTGGAAGCTGGACTATCCCATAGAGATGAACAAGTATTCCTTTCACGTCTGCCAATCACTCACTTGCTCTTCCTTAAAATGACTTCTCCTGCAGCCCCTTCCAGCCCCAGACTCCACGCCACATTTCAATCCCATGCCTCTCAAGTTAAGTTTTATGACTTGTTTGATAGGCTCACTGACTGCTTTTATGCTGTGTAATCCAAGGGCAACACTTTTAAGTGCCTTGTCATTCCAGGTGCCTCTTGGATATTTTAGATGTGCAAATGAAGACCCATTAAAAAATTCAGAACCTTCAGCCTTTTCATGCTCAGAAGCCTGGGCCTGCAGTTTGCACTGCATTGTAGGTCCCGAGTGATTTGCCATCTCATAAAAAAGAAATAACAAAACAAAATAGAAAAAAAAAAAGAGGGGGAAATGATGACTTATGTATCTATGCAAGGAAATTACATACATCCACCTTTCTCAAGCAAACACTTAGAATCATAGAATCATAGAATGGTTAGGGTTGGAAGGGACCTTGATGATCATCTAGTGCCAACCCCCTGCCATGGATGGGCAGGGACACCTTTTACCTAGACAAGGTTGCTACGCGC
>KL265886.1:6051-42936 GCA_000699545.1 Podiceps cristatus | reverse complement strand
CAGCTTCTCACAGAAGCCACCCCTGTACCCCTCCTGCTATCAAACCTTGCCATGCAAACCTGATACACTGTTAAACTCCCATGTCCTCTTCCAGCTGGGTCAGGAAGACACTGTGTTGTTTTCCCTAGCTCTAACAAGCCCTGCCTCCCACTGCTAACACTGATTTGTCTGGAAGAGAAGAGAGGGTGCTCCCTGTGATAACCCAGTGTTAGACCCTCTGTTCAACAGCTGTGCTAAATGAACCTATACCTGATTATGTATTAAAATCCATCAATCTTGCACAGGGTTTCCAAACCCTCCACAACCTCCTCAGCAGGCATAATGGCAATCACCGTGTTTAAAGGTCATGGTTAGGAGCTTAATTTAAAGCTCTTATAATAATGCAATTTAATTCTGGAAAATGCCATGGTATTGCTCTTTGAGGACTCCTGTCAGACAGAAGACACTTACTGCTTGCTCACAGCTTTGATTTATTTATTCCTTTGAATAACATCTATGTTGTTATCTTTTTTAACTTCTTAATGTTTCCACTTCCTAGGTGGTAGGCAGACTTTCATAGCAGCAGTAAATTTCAAATTAAAAACATCAGTTGCATTTTAATTTCTACTACGGAAAAACGGCGAGGTTTTTTGAAGCAAAAGTGGATTATGTACATGCTGTGTAGCTAAAAAAAATAAATCATTTTGACTACTACAAGGTTTTGTTTTGCTTTAAAAAAGACTTTCATATCAAATGAAGCATAAACCCATAATAAATAGATTTGCAACATGTGGTTTATTTTGATAGCAGTAGCAGCAGCTAAATAAAGCTGAAGAGGTAGTTTAGTGGTGTAAGCACCATGTTTGAAACACCTAGACTCTCTGGAACCAGTGGCTTAAATCTCAGCAGAGTTGACTCAGCCCTTCAGCTCCTTTAGGCAGACACCAAGGTTCATGCATCGGCCATGCAGAGAGATGAGGCTTTGTGAAGAAGGCCCTGGCTCCTATGCGCAAAACTTGTATCGCTTCTTCGGTTCTTTGTGCCACTGGCGTTAATTGCTTTTGAGCACGAAGCTTCCTCGGGGCTGGCGGCTGCGGGGCTTGGCTCGACAGCAGTCTGCAGCCTGGCAGGGAGGTACGCAGCCAGCTTCAGTTGTCCTGAGATACCTGCAAGACTGGACAACAGAAACCAAAACTGATCTTTGACCCAAACTTACCCTTCGTAAGACCAGTTTATTAACTGGGCACAGCACCGTGCAGCCTTGGTGGGCGGTGAGGTGCTCCTAGAGCCAGGGGAGTGCGGGGCCGAGGCTGCAGAGCCCTCTCAGTGCTTCCCCATGGCTCCCACGTGCTTCCTGCGTGTCCATGGAGGGTCTCCCTCTTCCACAGCAGTCACAGACCTGAGCTGGCTCTGTGCATCTGAGCAGAGCTGGAAGCAGGGTAAGAAACCAGCAGGAAACACTAGAAGCAGAAAAGCCCCGTTCATAGGGTTAGTCAGAGTTGCTAGGCTTGTCTGTGAGATGCTGGTGGATATCTCTGGCTTATGTTATCATTCATCTTAAACCGGAACAGTTGTCCACAGTTGATGGAAACCACTGTGCAACACTCAGGCACACATTTCCTAGAGCATTTAGGTAAAGCTAGAAGATTTTGGCCCATGCCAGCCGCACATGCCATTTTATCATGGATTTGTTCCACAAAGAACTTACTTTTCCTGTCTTTCTAATGCATGACATGGAAAAGGGAGGGAGAAATGTCAATAAATACATTCACAGCTAATTAATCACAGTGAGGAACACAGGGTATAAAAATGCTAAATTTCCAAAAAGATTGTTCTAACTCTGATGTGACATGCCATAAAATCTATTTTCGTTGCATTAATATATTCTGGAGCAAGAGTTAGGTGGCTTTTAATGGGCCTTCAGAAACCTGCCCATCACAACAGGCCACAGTGGCAAGTTACAGCACATCATGGGGGAGAAAAAAGCAGCAGCTCTGGTGCAGAACTGCCAGGCCACCCCCACCGCTACAGCAAACAGAGTTATTCGAAAGTAGATCATTGCATAAAATTCAGAGTAACCCAATTGCTCTGGAGGGCCTTGGAAGACTGATGGGCCTGATTCAGTGCCCTATCCTGGCCATTAAACAGACATTAGTGTTGTCCTGTTGGCTTCAAACCCGTATAACTGTGCAAAGAGTCGGATCCCATCTCATGCTCGTCAAAAACTAAATACATGGGGATTTCAGCACATCTTTATCACCCTGCTAAAGATACCCTTATTTTACTGTGACAGAATCTACATGGACAACTCAAATATTTCCTTTTTCTTCGTACAATATTGAGAGCCTGACCCAAAGTCTGGTGAAATCTGCGTGTCTTCCCATTGACTCCGTGGACTTTGGATCACACCCCTAAAGAGTAGAGAATTGCATGAATAATAACAGAGAACCAAACACATAAAAAACTATCTTTCAAGTAAATATGTGTTCCCATTTAAATCCCCGAACTCAAATTACAGGGTTTTTAAACAGCAGTTTTCTTAAAAGCCAGGAACAAAGTATTTATATTAGCTACACTGAAATGAAAAGGGCAACTAACAGAAGAAAGCTACACTGTTCATCTGCTATTTAAAATCAAAATGACTGTTATTTTAAAAGCTAATATCTACCTTCAATGTTCCATGTGATTTAAGTAAAAGTAAAAAATACTACATCTTTCAGCATTAAGATGACATCTTTAAATAAAAGATGTAATAATCATAAAAAAATAAGAAGGAAATGGAGGTCTCTAGCTGTACTCAGCTGAGAAGGTGTGGTACAGAGAATAGGAAATAATTTTGTTCTCACTGATTATGGCTCTTTGTATCAAAATACTCGAGGCTGAAATTAGTGCGATCCACAAGAGCAGGTGTTTTGAATTTTAATCTAAGTTATAATTAGAGTCTGTAAAAAACATTATGTGATGCAGTAATTGAAAGGGCTAATCATGGGATGCTTTATTTTTAAAAAATATTTAAAAATAGATCTACAAGCTATAACCCCCCCCCATATTCAAAAAATCTTTATTTTGACTACATATAAAGCTGCAATCCATTATGACTTTGATTTGAAAGACTTAAACAATTCACTTATATCTTTAAAACTGATATGTAATTATCAAGTTCTTTATCTTGCATTTCATGTTGTTTATATAAACATTGTTAAAATCTCTAATGCTTGCACAATCACTCAGTGGGAATAATTGTCAAGGCCAAATATTGGTTTAAACGCCACCTGGATTAAAGGATTATATGTAGACTGAGCTAAAAGTTTTCCTTTTACTGCTGCTTATTGTTTACAAATGATATTTCTTTGGACTTCAGGTATGTGATCCCTTAGCGTTATAGTGAGAAGATGCCAAAGAAGACCAGTATACAGTCCTATGGCTTTGCCTGTTACTGATTTACAGTCAAGGTTGATAACCAAAGGAACAGATGCTGGTTAAAAACTCATTTGATGGCTCCCATCTTCTTAGCTATTATGCCTGATTTTAAGCTAAAATGGCAATGCAATCAAGCAAGACAGGAATGAATCAATTAGATCGTGATCACAGTGAAATGAGTGAGTCCTTAACTTTTTAGTGCACACACGGAGACGGCCTTAAAGAATTTGCACGGAATTGATCATGCTAGTCCTCCAAATTTCTGCGGGCTGGTGAGGTTCAATTCAAATTAAGCCAGCTGAAATAAGACATCTGAAAGGACTAGTTGCTAAAAAGTGCTGGCTGATATAACTGTGATGCACTGTTCTCTCTTAATGTACCTGGAAGCAAGGAAAATTACTGTATGTATGTGGAGCACAACTGTCTGTGGGCCCAGCACCGTTTTGGACTGTATGCTGTAACACTCAGATTGATGCTACTTTCTCCTACTGAAGAGGCGTAAATAAGAATGAGGCTCCTTGTCAACTAATAAGGAGCAAAATACTTATCTGATAATACATTTATTTCTATTATTAAAATATAAGTATTACGAATATTAGCAAACCAAAACACTTTGGAAATTCTGTCTTTTCTGTAATCCTGTTTGTTAAAGTCAGATGTAAGCAATGAAATTTGGAATACATTAAACAGTTATCTCCCAGACAGTCTGAATGCCAGAAAAATGTGTATTTCATTAGTGCAGTGAAATGTTTCACTTTACCTGCAGTTCAGGTGACAACTTGCCTTCAGATCTTCAGGACTGAGATAATGCCAGCGTTCCTCAGATCCATTGCCAGTGCGTCTCGTGGTGGAGCGGGGTCAGAGGGCCCATGGGCCTGGTAATTAATGCAACGTCAATCCCGCCGCAGGGTCTCTGCCAGCAACCTTACAATGGAACCAGACGGCTCAATCTCTGCAAGACTTTCCCTCCACTGGAGCACGCTGGAAGGGTTTCTTCCCTGTTCAAAGAGAAAACCTTTCATTTTGAAGGTGTTTTGAACTCATTCGAAAGTGCAGATGTTGTTTATATGCCGTGTTACAGGGGAAAATATTCCTTTTTTCATGTTTTCTAAAGTTATTATTGAGGGGGAAAAAAAAAAACTGGGCAAGGTTCAAGTATGCTAAGTGCCAAATTCCTCAAACTTTGTAATTTAAATCATCATCCCACATACGTATTGGAAAGCCAGATGCTTTGTATCCTTTTTATCTCCTGTTCTATCTGTCAAGCACAAAGATTTCTGTGTGTCAGAGAAAGTAAGTGCTGCTTCTCAGCATGGCACTGCAGAGAGAGAGGCAAAGAGAGATGTTTTCATTAGGCTCCCATTCCCTTGTTCTCACAGCATTTTCAGTTTTGAGCTTCAAGCAACACTTGTAATACGAATGCTTTCTATTTTTAGTCTTGAAGGCTTATTTCTGCTACCACAGGTAGTAGTTACCCATGAGAAATGTGTTAAATGAAATCTTGGTTACTTCAATAGACTTCTTAATCTGATTAATTGCTGAATGAAGAAGATTTCCCCCAGATACATGTGTGTGTGTATATGCCATAGCATTTTCTTCTGCTTTCATAGTATCCTGTCAATACTAGTCACTGACTGACTCAGACTCAAGGCATCTGCTGTAATTGTAAGCTTCCAGACCTCCATTTTCATAACCTTCAAGCTTAACTTTAACCAAACAGGGCAATACCAAAAAATGGCTGGTTTAAAATCAATATAAAATTATATCTAGTTGATTGGAATGGCCTGCTGAATCTTAATTTTCAAAAGATAAGTGCCAATAAGTGAAAAATAAAAAAAATAAAGCTTGCTAGGTTTTTAATTACATGAAGACATACTACCTTCTGTGCAGAAGCTGTGCTTCAAAGGAGCAACGGAGAACAGACAGTGCTTAATGAATGAGTTTTCAGCTTTGTGTTTAAGCATCGTGATTCCATGAAGAGCTCTGTCCCTTTACATCATGCGAGCCCTGGTCTGAGTGGTAAATTGCTGATTTCCTCAGAGTCTTTTCTAATGCTTATAAAATGATGCCTGAGCAATTCATAAGCAATCCTTAACCCTTACCTGTGAATTGTGTTGGCATTATTTGCTCCGTTTTATAGGTGCAGGGTTTAAATGTAATATTTTCAAAAGTTCCAAACAATTTTGGGTGCTGAGCAGAAAATCTCTGATTTTTTTGAGCACTTGTCTGTTCAAGGCAGAGCTCCTAGTGACTGCAGTGGCAGCTGCAGTCTGAGAATATTCTGGTTAGAAGGCACCATCTGATCCACCCCCCTGCTCAAATCAGGGCCAATTTTGAAGTTATACCCAACTTGGAAAGCAGATCAGGTCTTTCACGGTAACATCTAGTCAAATCTGGAGTATCTCCAAGGATGGAGATTTCAAAACCATATGAGTACTTAATACTTCTGCAAATCAAGACCTGGAAACCTCAAACCAAAGCACCCAGAAAAGGTGATTCTTCAAGTTGCTGCAACAGAGGGAGCATGGATAACGCAGAAAAGACAATCTTCCGTCCTTTCTGAGTGCTGAGAATCATGGTGGTCTCAGGCTGCTGGTAGGTGATGTGTAATGAAGTCCCCTTTGGCTCATTTCTTTATGCGCAGCCCCCCAGCATCACAGCAGCTCAGTTTCCCGTGAGAAGAGGACTGCACGTATCTGCATTTAGTCCAGTGTCTTGAAGGAAACGAGTCTCTACTGACACTGAAGTGCCCTCAACAAGTCCCAGGTGTCTTTGAACACTGTAGGCAGTACAGCCTTTTACCTACCCCCTGTATCAGAAAATATGAGCGGTCTGTGGGTGACCAAGGACAACTCAGCTGCTGCCAGCTGACAGTCCTGAACTCCTCTGTGAGCCCTCCTTCCTGCAGGAGCGATGCTATCCACACCTGAGGGACACTGTTGGAGAACATTTTAAGAGCCATAATGGCCTTGAAATAAGTCATGACCTCGTACATGTAGGTTCCCTACATTTCTTTCTGTGTTCATGGTTTCTGGCTGGCAGTGAGGAGGAAGAGAGCAGAGAGCTGGGGAAGAAGGGGAAGGGCAGCACAGACTGTGATAAGCTAACTCACAGGTGTCTGTATGTTTTCAAAGTGTGCTTATTTACAACATATAAATGAACAGGCAATATTTTAAGTAATTTGTCCTTTTTTTTTTTTTTTTTTTTCTGTGGTCCATAGATGGAAAAGAAAATGTGGCAGCCATGGCTGCATGGAGTGACTGGGGAGCTGCACGATGGCCGTGAAGCATGTCCTTCGACCAGTTTCTCAGGAACTGTCTTCCTGAGAGAGGACCTGGCTGCATCTCTCTAGAGTGCTTGGGCACAAGGCTGCAAGGGGAGCCGTATGCTCCAGCAAGGGGGCTTTGAGTGCGCAGCGTCTCATGGCCACGCTTCTCTGGCCACAGGACAGTGCTGCAGCTTCTCTCTCCATCCGCGATGCCCTAAATTGGGTGCTGCGGGGTTTGCCAGGGCAGGTTGGAGGCCAGGTACGGTGCTTGAGGTCCCAGTGGGATGGAGCTCATTAGGATCACTGCATTCAGGGAGGGAAATTTGGCAGGTCCAGGATACCAGTGAAAAGTTGACAGGGCCACTTGTGTACCTTCCCCTGGCAAAAGACTCCAGCTCTGGGGACATCCTAGGGTGGTTTGCAAAAGGGAGGGTGTAGGAGCACTGTGCTGGGCTGGCTCCTCAGGTGCCAGGATGATTCCAGGGCCTCATGTGAGTGGGTTCCAGCCAGGGTGAAGCTGCACCAGCAGCCGTCACATCCTGGAGGCACCTCGTGGCAGCCCTGTGCCTGCTTCTGCACTACCATGAGGTTGGATTTCCACACTTAAATTCAGTGGGAGCTTGGGGTACACAAGGAGTGGAAAATACTGACATTAACTATCATAAGGATAGTCTAAGCAAAGAATGGCAAAGAATGAAAAAGTCAGGTGCCATCGATTCATAGAAGAGGGTCAAGAGTGATATGTATAAAGTGAGCACAGCAAAAATTTTGGTTTTGCCTTATTTTTAATATAACATTTCAACAAAAATCCCCAACCTTGAGCTTTCTGTTAGAGAAAAGCAGACCTAATACAGAAGGGTGTGCTACAGGCAGCAGTCCAAGAGCACGCAAGAGATTTGTAAAAGTAATGCTTCAAGAAGCTTGGTCCAAAAGCATGTTCCAGCAAATGATTGGGCTGAAATTAATCACAAAGGAAAGCTACAGGAGCCAGCTAGCGCTTTAACTCTAGCATAAACTGGCATTGCTTTTTTGGAATGACTAGAGCTGGGCTGATTTATACCAGCTGATGATCTGGTCCACAAACATTTTCTTATTCCAACTTTAATTATTTCCCAGAGTGTAAGGGTGTCTATGTCTATCTCTGTTCATTTAAGATTTCCAGATGCTAGTCTGGAAGCATGCTCACAGCAAGCATTAAATTGGTCAGTTTGGATGGAGTACAGGCTTCCTGACATCCTCATTGGATACTTTTATTTCAACAGACAAATGTGCCGGTTGATTATGAGAATCTTTTATTTTTTTTTTCTTTTTTGGTATTGAAATCCTCAGTGAACGTAAATGAAAAGGGCCTGTTCTCACAATCCACAAGGGCAAGCTATATTAATGGCAGTTACATGTGTACACTGAATGTATTTGCTCATGAGGGTGGCTCCTTATATTTAGATTTGCAGTCCTAAGGAAAAAATAGCTCCCTGTTTATGAGCTACCAAAACCTTTGATTTCAAACAATTTAAAGTGGCATTTCTCAAGTCCTGTCTTTATGAATACGCCCTCTGAGTCTTTTTCACTGCACCTGTACAAACAGCAACAAAGAGAAAACATGTGAGTGTGAAAAGGGCCTTCAGCTTCCCTCACCTACTTAATGAAACTTCCTTGCTTTTTTTGCAAGCAAATGAAAGACAATAAATTACGGGAGATGCTTTTCCAATGGCAGCAGGAGTGATAGGAGTGTCCTCATTTGATGCTCTAGGGGATAAGACTTACAATGGTGCCATAAAAAGCCTTTCTGGGATGTGAAAGCTTGCAGAGAATGAGGCAGTTCACCAGGCTCTGTAGTTTTAAACCAAAGTATGCTGTGCTTGTCGTGTGTCTGATCTGGTTTGTCATGACAAAGAGTCTGCTTAAATTTGTGTAGCTCAACTAGTTTCAGTGGAGCAGCATAGATTTATACCAACTCAGATTCTGGATAGATATCTCTGCATTTCCATTGGAATTAGAAATATTACCAAGAATGGTGCTATTGTCGGAGTCTTTTAGCATCCCAGATAGCTGACAGTCTTTTTCACCAAATAAACTTTAAACCAGATGCAGATCATTCAGTTAGATGCAGTTTGGATTACTACTTCGGACACTGAAGAAGAACTGGTTGTACCAGATGAGGACATCATGACTAGGTTAATTTTAAATTAAATGTAAAGATAAATGCAGGCAGTTCTAGTTGAAAGTGAAACTACCATTTTCAGCTTCAAAAATGCAATTCACTGAACTAGGGAACACAGGGACTTGAGTGTAAAAGAGAATTGGAGTTTCTGAATGACAAAGGTACAACATTTCTCTGGGGCCTCTACTGGAATCAAGGGAAGGGATCTAGACCTAGCTGGATGATTACCCAGCTCAAAAATAACCTATTCAGAATGAGCAGACATCCTATGAAGAATGGAAAAAGACAGCAGTGTTCAGCTAACGCGATTAAGTCTTAGAGGTCAGGAAGTGTATGGATAAAATGAGAATTGGCAAAAGACAAACTAAGTTGGATTTTTCAAACACAGCTAAATCAAATAGAGATTATTTTAGCCACACAAACAAAAAGATGATTTATAGCCATTGCACAGCAAAGATGGTGAAGTTAAGGATAATACAGATATGGCCCCAAGATGAATACTTTGGCTCAGTTTTCAACAGGGATGATGATGTTAAACAAGGCTGTGTTGCTAATGGGAATATGAGAATGGAAATGGAATTAACCACATCTAAGGTGGACGCCAAACACTAAAGAGATTAATGTGACTGAGTCATCTTGCAGTAGAGGCACATCCTAGAAGAACTATGAAAGAACTGGTTTAAGAGACTACAAGTCTACTAACAAAGACTTTGAATGTGTTTATCAGAGATGATAGCTCTGCCTTGAAAATGCAAGCATTGGATCTAACTTAAATAAAAAAGAGGAAAAGTCTGGGCAACCAGAGGTCTGGCTTTAGAATATGTGAAACTTCAAAATATACATTGGAGAAAAAAAAAACCAAACAGATAAGGACATGAAGATGGAAATGAAATGGAATTATATGAAATGAAATGCCACTCTCTTTAGCAAGAATAGATCATGTCTGAATGACCTGACATTTTTAGTAAGAGAATGAGATGCAATTCAGTTACCAGGAAAGCTTTTGACACAGTGCTGCATAGGGAATTGCTCATTAAGCTAGAGAAAATTTGGATTAGCAGAAGAATTGTGAGGTGGAAAAAACTGAACGATCATGTTGATAGAAGAAATACCAAACTGAAAGGAAGTTACTAGTGGAGTTCTTCCAAGATGTGTCTAGGGACTGATCCTATTTAACATTTTTAACAACTTTGCCAGAAAAAGTAGTACTGTGCTCATGAAATTTTCTGATAATGCAATATGTAGTGTGAATGTGGAGGAGGACAGTATACAGGAAAAATTGGATAAGCTTCAGGACTGGAATAATAGAAATGGGATGAATTTGAATAACCCAAAAGGTGAGGTCAGTCACTTTAGGACTCATAATTTTTCCCCAAGCAGGAAGCTCTGAAAAAAAAGACCCGGGAATGGACTATCTGATCACTGGAGGACACAATATGTGATGTGCCCATGGAGGATATAAACATGGTCCTCAAATGTATCAGGTGGTGAACCTCCAGCCCAAGTACCAGTGCCATTTTGTGACACAGATCAGTTCAACTGGAAATGAGGAGGTTTTTAACCAGAAGAGCCATACATGTCTGGAACAGCCATCCATCAACCTAAATATGCTGTTAAGGCAGAACTTTATCAGTTTACGGAAACCGGTACAGTGAGGCAGTTGGGGGAGATGGGAGGCAGCAGTCCAGGAGAGCTCTTCTGGATCTGGCTTCCTTCACAGCTCACGCAGAGCTCAGACACTCGGCTTGCTAGAATCACCCGAAGGCTAGCTTGAGCTTGAATTCTACTTTTGATGAGAAAGTAAGCCCAAATTTGTAAGAAATACCAGTAGCTGTTAATCACTTGACTAGCTCAATCTCCAAATACATATTTGTCTCTGCAGAGGCAAATGATCCCCATCAATAATATAACCCCTATCATCACCTGTAGCAAATCCTGTTAGTTAGTGACTGTTGATTTTCAGGCAACTTCAATAACGCATCTGGCTGCAGTTAGTAAATGTTATTATTAAATCACATTTTTCCTTTGTATAGGTAATTTTCACCAGATATCCTTCCAAACATGCTGAATAGGTTCTATGGAATCTTAATCCCTATGATTTTCATGTATTATCATCAAAATGTGAGATATATTTTCAGTAGCTGGTCTTTCCAACTGCTTAGCACCATATTTGCTCTGTGTAGGAGCCTCTGCAGCTCCGACCCACAGACGGGTGAAGGCCAATGGGGAAGATCTGTGCCCTGTTACCTACCCCAGGGGCTTGGGAGAGTCTTGTTTGCTAGAGTTTTGATTTCTGCGAAACTGATTTCTCTGCAGTTCATAATCAAGACAAAAGAGCCCTCATTTGATAGGTACTCTATTTAGCTGTGATGAGGTGCTCAGATGAAGGTTTCTGCTGTGCTCCGCTTAGTGTATGTAGGACTGCTCTGTGACCCTATTAACTTACTATTTAGACACTGGAAGGGCACATTTCCAGTAGATGACTGGATGTTCACATTTTTTATTTGCTGAAGATTTCTTTGACCTTGGTGAAAACCGAAAGAGGAAATAGCATTCAAGGAGGCAGAACTTAAAATGAAAAACACATGAAACAGGAACTCCCTGAGGAACGGAGGAATGGAGCACTGGCCGAACTTGGGGGTGTTTACTGTTCAGCAGCCTTGCCAGGACATATGCAGACCAATATTTGAACTTTAAATTCTCCATGTGCAAAGGAAAAGAAAAAAAAAAAAAACCCAACAAACCAAACAACCAAAATAAAATGTTTAACAATGGAGGTTGCATCCCTGAGATGCAAACCTTTTCTTCTTTTAATGACAATTTAAAAAATGTGGGTTATTCAGTGAATTCACTAATGGAAGCTGGGTTCACATATGTCTTTCATTTTAAGATATCAAATTAAATTGCAATTGATTTCTATGGTCACCTTATTTTTTATGAGAGTGAGAAGTTGCTTATTGAAGGGCATGTATTTATGACTAATTTCAAGTACAGAAGATTTGTTACAGTGGCCCACACCTGTCACAGCCATTGATTTATACATGTACTGACTGGCCATGTTTGCCTATGGGTAGCTTAAAATTACAGACTTGGTACACATAGGCTACACAATTACAATACCAAAAAATATCATAAGAAAAAATTAGAATTTTCTACATACCACAGTCCAAAAAACTTTACAGCGCAAGAGCGTTCAGCTTGAGCTCACATTACGTTTTTGTACAAGCATGTACTTGAGGTCCACCTTCTCTGGAATATAAGGCTTATTTAATAAGAGGAAAAAAAGAAATATTTTGCTGACTGGAATAGTAAATATGGTTCTGATTTGCTGCTAACATAGACTCATCCTTCTGAGGCTCAAACCAATTTCAAGTCAGGAAAGAAAAGTGTTGGAAAAACCTTTTTAAAAGCTCTGTTAGAGCACCCAGAACATGGCTCATCACATTGCAGCAGAATAATGGTGACAGGGTCCTGTGGATCCGTTGCCTGCCACTGACTCATGCCCCATAAAAGACCGCCTGCAAAAGCCAGTTTGGGAGCTGCCAATCTTGATCATAGATGTTGTCTGTCTATGGTCTTGAAACAAAAACTTTACCCTTTCTGTGAATAATTTTGACAGTTTTAATTGCCTTAATAATTTTCAGTAAATAATTTTAAATTTAACTTCCCCCAGCTGAAGTAGTTAAGTTTTGCCTCCAGTGGTTTTAGAAGGCTCTAAAAGTGTTCAGCCTTGGCTATTTTCTATCCTGTGGGTCTCACGCTGATGGTAACGTGTGAGACAGAGGGCAGGGATGGGACGGAGCCAGAACTGGAGAGTGGACCTGGGGTGTGCCGCCTGACACTGCTGACAACATCCAGTCTAACATCAGGCCCTACTAACTGGAGGGCTGTAGCACCATTAATGCCCATGAGAAATCCTTACATGATGCGACAGAAACCAGTTCCACTTCACTGCTTCAGGGTAGTAGAGAAGAATGCAGAAGATCCATCCCTATGTCCTGCCCCTGCCTCCCTGCTCCCTCCAGACTGGGGGTCCCACGGAGACCCTGGGGCAAATCACCCCATTCAATGGGCAACTGGTTGCCTGCCTGGAGACCCACCACCACCAAGCGAAGACAGAAAGTTACTGCTAACACCATCTCCCTGAACTGATATTTTTGGAAGGGTTTAATACTACACACTGGTCATCCTGGAGAAGAAGGTTATAAAATAAAACATTGCATACAAGTAAAAAAAACAAAAACAAAAACAAAACAAAATAGAAAAAAACAATCCTTTTCCCCTAAAAAAGTGACCTCTGTTGTAAAGATTGCCATTTTTTCTTAAGGTTATTAAATAAACTGTCTTTATGGAACTAAACAGACTTACAGATCATCTCTGATTGACTCGGGGTACCGTTCTGGCTCGTATATCTCCCATGATCTGTCTTTTCTGCTTTTCCCATTCCCTTCTCCATTGCCTTCACCCCTGCTTCATGGACGTACAAGGCTCTGGAGACTGGGGTTTCCTTTCCTTTTTCTGCAGTAGCAAACTCTTATTTTCTTATTCTTCCATCATCTTCCTACATGCAGGGTCACAGGGGAGGAATGCTCAAGGTCTGTGGCAGTTTATTTAGTTCACTCTTAATGGGAAAAATATCTGGGAATAATTTTTCTGGGTACAGACAATTACCTGTACATCATTTGCAGTTTTCTTGTTGGTAAGACATGTGTATAACATTTAGGTTTTTTAAACAGTTACATCATGTTATTTGATATATACATAACATCTGTAATGATGTAATTCATAAAACAAGCTGTGACATCTCACATACCTCTATATTTGTTGAATCTCAAAATACAAAGCCTTGTCTTTAAAGACTTGTTTACTTTTGTCTGTGTGAAACTTAAGGAAAACCTCACATGATTCTAGATATTAATACAAAACTTAGATGTGAATAAACATAAAGCAACACCATCTAAGTCTATATCCACAGTAAATCTCAGATGTAGCTAAATAAATGAAAAGCAAAACATTTTTTACCGTAACTAAAAGTTTCAAATTAAGGAATATTGGATATCTTGTTTGACTGAGTGAGGCTGAAAGCCAGCTAGAACTTTCATTTGAATTTTTTCTTTTGTGTCTCTTCAAAATGTTCTTATTATTGAATATCGTATGTCTTGCTGTGTTTCTAAATTCATGCACATTTCCTGCTAAGAACATATGGAAAAGAGTAGATGGTTCAGAGTGAAATCTGGATGACATAATAAACCGTGAGAGAGAAACTTCAAGGATTAATGCAGATCCAAAGGCTGAAACTATGTCTACTGTTAAGAACATACCACCATTTTTTATAGTACAGACTTTATGAGGCTGAAATAAAAAAAATGTAAAAATCATAAAAATCAGGCTGTTACAGAAAGCTAGGATTCTATATATGAATGTTCTGGATGTGATGGCAATTTAGAAATGACAATTCTTTAAACATTTCCTCATTTTAGTCAATTTTAAGAGTGAGCAGAGCCTGTGTAGATTTCCCGTGTGATCTTGGACCATTATCTTCTCTTTTTGTAGAGTTTGGTTTCTTCTCAGCAAAGGGACAATTACCAGCCCCCCCCCCGCCCCTGGCAGGTGAAAAATGCAATGTGCAGAGATTTGCTGCTGACAGCAATGTCAGGTAGGCTGGTGAACCCGGCAGCCACGAACATGGGATACCAATAGATTAATAAGAGAGATGGTGTTGCTTCTCATTACATTTATGCCTTGAAAATAATTTCTGGCCAGACCCTCAACTAGTAGAAAAAATTATCTTAAAATGTCTGCTTTCCATAGAGATGTAGAGATTAACTCTAAAGGAAGGGGCCATAGCTCGTCTCACTGTCTGTGCAGAGCTGGGTTGCTGGTCTGACATGGGCTCAGCGCTCAGCCTTCCTCAGCCAGCCACAGTCCCTCAGGAGGCCACCCTGTCACCTGGGGCTACTGCCAGGCTTGCTTCCAGAGACATGTAGCATGCAAGCCCACCCTGGTACAGCTGCACTTACACCTTAACACGACACACCGGTCACTCCCGTGTCTGTTTTCTGTACTGGTCCGTACCAGTCACCTTTGGCTCCTTAGATGGCATACGGAGAGAGGGCAATTTGTGAGACCAGTTTTAGACTCCTCTCTTCACATGTTCACCATCAGGAGGTGCCTGTTTCTCTTAATAACTAGCAAGGAAGCATAGGGCTAGAAGCCTTGTCCTGATCAAAAACATCCATCTAACTTTCAAACTCCTTGACTAGAAGAGATGAACTTCACTGCAAGTTTTTCTAAAAGTGTACTATTCATTGAACTGACTTAAAATGTGCACTAAAAAAAAAGCTTTTGGATAGAGTACTTTCAAATCTCCTTACTGAGAAGTTTCTCATGTGAGGGCACCTTCTGGCTGTGCTGTCCTGGCAGAGGACAACAATAGCAATGGCACCCACAAAGGAGCGAGCAGCTGGTTGGTCCTGAGAAGCAACTTGGAAATAGCAAGCCCTGCTAGGAAATGCAGTGAGGGTTTTCTAAGACAAGCTCCTTCCTCAGCTGGAGAAAGATCAGGACTTGGAGAAGACATGATGTGACTTCTTCCTAAGTTGAGCTGAGGAAGCTGTCTGAGAGGGTGCTGTGGGAAAGGCTCAAGGGAGATCAGGAAAGCATGGAAGAGGTAAGCATTCCTCTGGATCATGGTCTGTCAGGATTTTAAGGATTAAGGGATTAAAGTTTGGATGTGCAGAGTAAGCAGGAGAAGAAAAAGGCTTGAGCTATATGAGGCAATTTGGCAATCTGAGTCCTTCTGTGTGAGGAGAGTATGGCAGCACCCCATCCCTTCCTTATCCCAGCTAAGGAAAAGCCCAGAGCTACGTGAGCAAAGGTCTACGTAGTTCAGAGAGGGAGAAGAGCTATGGATATGTAAAAGAAGGCTTTTTCTTTTTGTCAGAAAGGCTAGTCCACCTCATGTGACCATTGCAGGTAAAACGGAGATGTAATCTACACACAAGGAGAGGAGAGCGTGAGGAGGAAGGCTGAGGCCTTATGCAGAAAGTGAGTTTATGCTGGACAGAAACAGCAAATTCACAGAAACAGCTGTACAAGCAAATTCAAATCTGCTCTCAACTGATAACGAGTGGACATCCACTCAGTTTTCTCTATGTTATGTGCTTTAATGCATGTAATCATGTCACTAGGGAAAAAAAGACTGATGTGGCTATTTCGCACTGCTGGTCATGGAGTAAGTGGTGTTTAATAGCTCCTCACTGTAGGAATAGCAGTTCAACATCTGCTGTAAACCTGAGAGATCAAGGCTTTTTAAGTATTTAACTATTCACTTTTAAAAATAAGAACCAAGCAGATATCTTCCTGTAATAAATGCCTTTCTGTGCACATCCCAGGCTAAGGACAATAAGGCTTCGTACAAGTGAAGGCACTAACAAGCAGAACTTCAAGCTGTTACAAATAATACAGTGGAAAATTTCCCCAGGCAGCTGATCTGATTTTGATTGTCAAAAATATCTGTGTTCAACATAAAATCTCCTGTAATTGTAGCCCTAGTGATCTTTTTCATGAGTTATTAAAGAGTTTTTAGTCACATCATGGTAAAGTTGGGAATAAATATGTTGGAAAGAAGAGAAAGATCGTTCTTATCTGGCTGCCTTCTTAGAGCCCCTCAGTCAAATTTTAACACAGCAGCAATAAAAATATTATATTATTTCCTGCCGGTCGGCAAAAGGAAGCTGTCCTGCAGAATCTGTTTCCTGGCCATCAGAAAACACGGGCATGGAAACACATCTAAATTTGCACAGGAGACGATTGATTAGTATTAATCTCTTTGCAGCTCACTAGTGTTGCCCAAATCCTTTACTGAGTGTTGAGGAGTAATTCATGAAGTTGGAGTATAGAAATAAATTATTAAAAGGTTGGATGTCCTTAATTACCAATCTATTTTCCTGAATACAATTATCCATTATTTTAAACTCTATTCCTTGTGCCAGAGCTATGTCAGCATGGACTCAGTCCTCATTGCAGCAAAAAGCCTGTTGTCTTAAGTGGTCTTTTTGCCTGAGGAGGGTCTAAAGGCAGTAGGTATCCTTGAAGTTATTTATCTGTGCTGATTACAGTAGAGAAACAAAAAAATCCATAAAATCAGAAGTTAATCTCAGCCAGGAAATAAGTAATATTGAGTCACTAAACCTGGCAAAGGTGCTGTTTAACAGAAGCTATTCTGAGCCAATTCCTGTATATACTCCACTGAAGCGTAGCCATAGTACAAGTGCCAAATTAAACATTTAATTGACCTTCTTTTTTTTTTTTTTTTACACTAAGTTGTCATAACTTTGGCTATATATTGCTGTAGGTTCTGCTATAGTTACCATGAAACTGAGTATTAAGCCCAGACAGTGCTACTTTCTGTGGGAAAAAAGTACCATTTCAATGGTATTCATTGTGCTATAATAAATAATAATAATAAAAAAAATCCCTTCCAAACCTTGCATTAAATGTCCATATTAAGAACTTTTACAGAATTTTTGTTTCTTTTCTGTATCCAAGAGTGGGAAGTCATACAATATTTGGTTAACTGTCATTGTGGTGAAAATATTTTCGGGAACATAACTTTCTATCGGGCAATAGACTTTCAAATCTGGTTTAACATTTTATTCTTGGATGTGTAAACAAATTCTGAGAAGCAGGCCTACTAAACCTTTCATTCCTCTGTCATCCTACTAATGCATCACAGAAAAGTTATTCTCAGCTTTCACTGAAGCCATTGTATTTCTAATCCACTTCAGTCTGGGAAAATAACACCCTGCTTTAATTAAGAGAGCAATGAATGTAAACTGACTTCAGATCTTTCCCTCCCCACTGGAAATTCATATGCTGAGTGATGTGCAGCAAAAATCACTTATACCTGTTCTGGATGACATATTAGCACTGACTTGCCATGAGAGGATGTGCTTCTGATGTTATGGGTCCAACTCCATTGAAGTTCACTGTGTTTTACGCCCACGTCCCTGAGACCTGAATCTGATCCATGGTTTCTCCACTGCTTCTCAGCTATTATCAAAAAGAATACATTTTAGTAATCTGACATCTCAGCAGCACGAAAAAGGAGCTTTTCTGAAGTGTGTATACACACAATACACAATACAGTGTGTATTGTTTCTGCAATTTCTATTTGTTCTCCCTGAAGATCTCACAGCATTGCAAATAAAACACTGTTCTTGAAATATCTTTGGAGGCTAGGAAAGGGTATATGCACATTTATTGATTCTCTGAATCCCTGTTTGCAGTGGAGTAGCTGCACATTTTAGGAGGTAAAAAGCTGAAGAAAAAGGACACCTAGTAAGGCAACCTTAAGCAGACTTTGGACAGGCAGCCTAGGCCTCCGGAGTTGCTTTCCCTAGTCTTAAAAAATAAACACACAGAAGTGGACATGATAGCTCTTTCATGTTTCTCCTGCAAGATGCTTCCAGGAGAGCATGGTTTCTTTTAGCCCCGTGAGTTTGGTCCAGAAGCATTACGAGCAGCAAGGGCTGTAAACTGAAGCTGGCACAGACCATGGCAGGTCACTGATTGGGGATCGGCGTGCAACAAGAGGCGCTCTGTGGAAGGGGGGTGGGTGTTCCTTGGCGTATTTACAGATACCACTCTCAGGTGGGGCCACTCTCATCAGAGATGGACGCTCTCCGAGGAGCTGATTCAGGAAGGAAGCCTGGAAGCATGTGGGTGTGATTCCTGCCCCAGGGAAAAAGGGGAATTGTTTATTCCAGCAGCAGGGGAAGAGCTGGCTCTCCATTAAGGTTAAGCCATTTATTTCCAACAAATATGTTATTCACTGAAAAACATGATTTTTTTTGGCCTGAAAATATCCTTGAATTCAATTCATATCTGCAGAGCTGTTGAACTCCTTTGTTTTTTTCTGTCCTGAGGGGTAGACAAGTATAAATTTATTTCCCCAGGGCTAGGTGTTAGTCTGTGGAGAGGATGGCTTCCCCAGTCTCCTAGTGATTTGAATGTTCATTGAGTCTGCGCAAAACTTGGTTTCAGCTCTGCCTTCTGCAGAGATTTGAACATATCAGTCCCACCAGCCCCGGAATCCACTCCACCACCATGCTCTAGGGCAGGCATTTCTACAGTGCGTACCACCCGTAGCACTCAGGTTGCTTCAAAGTGACAGGAGAAAAATCTAGTCCAACAAGACATCCACAGAGAAAGGGTTTTCAAGGTAGGTATGCAAACAAAATCTCTGTGAGCAGTGAGGAAAGGGCTCCCAGCAAATCACTTCTCTTGTTACTACATCATTTCACAAGTACTGCTTGAGAGAGAATGGCTCCAGAGCCTGTAGCCTTTGAATATTCCCCAAAGGAGCAAGGCTTCTGGAGTCCTGGCCTTGAGCTGGTGGCTTTTTAAGATGTTTCATACAAAATGAAATCATGACACCAGGACCAAGACAAGTGTTCCCCCTCTGGTTTGGGAGCTGGACGCACTGCTGGAATGGCTGTTCCCATCCCCCATGCATGGGGAGGACACAACAAGGAAGAGGCTGCTGTCTCGCCTCCTCCATCACAGCTGTGTAGGTTCACTCAGTCTCATCCATGGCTTTCCTTTTCATACAGATGCCTCAAATGAAGCCGAAACACTTTTAAATTGATGTGAAACAACTTTATACTGAAATGAAGCTTTATGACATTTTCTTATTTTTTGTTGATGGGGTTCTAATTGTAAATCAAGCAGTTTGGGTTTAGTTCTGAAGTCTGAACTGTCTAATTTGGGGGGGCTGTGTTGAATTTCATTTCCTTCAGTGGCCAAACTGGAAAAAAAAAATCTTATACCTCTAACCACCATACAAAATCATTTCGAATAAATAAGCCTTACCCGGACTCCATCATTTTTGTGCCTGGTTGCACTGAACCAGCAATCAACTGGCTGAGCTTGTGTAACAGTATTTTTCTGTAAGCATGTAAGATATGTGTCTCGTGATTTTTGGCTGCTGATTGGTTTCTTGGCTGGATGTTAAGGTATTGTTAAGTTCTGCCCAACTGTGTCTTTCAGATTTTGCTGACATAACCAATCCTGGTGTCACCAGAGGGATGTAAGCACCAGTCCCCTCAGTTTAAAAGAGAGGAAAAGTTTCAAACACAGTCTTTTGACCTTTAGAGCATACTACAAAGACTGTCTATTTCCTAAGGCTTTTGGGGAAGAATTGAGGCAATGAATGGGACAGGATATATTTTACTGCTTTGAATTACTAGCTGGCTAAGTTAATTTAATTTTGTTTTGCATGAGCTCTGTTGCATTGGACTTGTATTTTAAATAATTGGTAATGTGCCGAAAGCTACGGATAGTCATTGTCCTTTGTATTTTAATTGTACTAAATAAAATGAGAACAATGGAAGCAAAAAAACCTAGAGGTGAGTCATAAATAAGCATTATTTGGTTTCTTACAGACATATTTTAGTTTCCCAGTTGTAATGGGAGACATAAGCAAAGCGTTTAAGCATGTACTGAACAACTGAGGGACAAATAGCCCTGGGTTTATTACTGTCTGAAAGAATTTTTTTTTTTTTTTCCTAAGCCACTAATGAAAATTAATCTTTTCTGTTCAAGTGATGTTTATTTTGTTAATAGAACAGACAAAAGAACTAATGATAAATTAGCAGGGTCTCCAATGGAAACTAATGGTATGTTTCAGCTGAACAGAGTTATGCTTTGAGCCAGCTCAGAGAAGCAAGAAAGATCATACTATATTTGACACTAAGAGGAAAACAGAGAAAAATCTCAGTGGATCTTCAAAAGAGAACTTGGTTTTGGAATTTTACATTGAATCAAAAAGCCTCCGATGATTGGTGTAATGCAATGATTGCGGTAAACCAGCACCATTAATTTCCTTTAAGCTTTGCGTCTATAGCCAAATAGGTTGTGGGGGTGGGTTTTAAGTGTTTTCTGAAAGAGAAAATACTGACACTTCAACCTGTCAATATTACCATTTTGTGGGCAAATTTCATCTGTTCCCATCTGTCATATTCTTGTCTCACAGCCGTGTAGATGCATTATGGGATGCTATGTCTCCCTCAGATGTACTGTTACCCACAGCCAGCTTGCCCTGACCTCTACAAAAACCCTGTGAAGTTTGACAAGGCCTGCAGTACTGGCATCTTTTCTTGTGTTTTTTGTACTTCTTATTCTTAGTATTTTTTTTTCTCCAAATTGTCTACTTTGGTAAATCCCAACCGAGCTGGTATGATTTCACAGAGATCAGTTTTGCTGCATTGGCATGGAGGGTCCTTACACATAATTACCCGTTGCCTGGTGGCCTATGGAGAACAGCCTGTGTCTATCTGTGTCTAGCACCTCCGAGAGACTACTTTGCACTTCACTAGTGATTTCTACGGCAAATTTCACATTATTTGTGGTCTCTAATTATTTGTGAATAAAATATGAGGACAAACAGCCTATTGTGTGGCAGGAAGTACGTAGTCTGCATAAATGCCCTCAAGTTTTCTGTTGGTTCTTTTTATCGGGAGCACCTGTATATTGCTAAACAGCATATAAATCTTAGGGTATTTGCAGTTTACCCCCAAAGTGTTCTAATGAGTCTATGCTTTATTTTTGTAAACATTTTATAAGCTGCCCAGAGGCTTATATGTGCTGGCAAACATAATTTTTGGTTGAAATCATCTCACATTTCATTAAAACAAAACAAAACAAAAAGTTCTCCATTGATATTCTAAGAATGAATTTTTGTCTTTGTTACATGGCTCATCAAACAAATGGTTCCAATTCTTCAGATTTAATGCTAGACAGATGTCACATTAGATATTACCACACTTTTTGGAATTGTACATGTTAGAGGATGTATTTTTGCAGACTGTGCTGCACATCAGACAAAAACCTTGTCCAAAAAGATGTAAAATAACACTTGTGAAGCCTCAGTATTCCAAAACCAGAGATACTATTGCACACTCTTGGCCAAAGTCAAATGAGAAGGCAAGCAGCACAGAGGAGCAGTTGGGATTTAAGTTCCTCATTACGAGCTCAGGACTGCAAGTTGATTAGCACTCTGGCCTCAATCCAGCAAAGCACTTAGACTGAAAAAGTCTATAGGAGTTGGGTGTGTAATTCCTTCAAACCTATTTTGAAAATCTTAGCTTTAAGCATTTACTGCCGTAGGTGTATTCACACGTCTAAATTAAGCAGGTTGCTGGCAGGGAGCTTGAAGGCTTATCACCGCGTTGCTTCAGGTCCCCTTCACCAGCCTCCTCTAGCTGTGGGGAGTGCCAGCAACGCCGGACGCTGCTGACATTCTCCTCAAAGGCAGAAGATCTCTTCAGACTCAGTGAGGTGGCAGTGCCTGGTGACAAGTGTTGAGGACTAAGTGACTTGGTGAGAGAACCAGAGAAGCTAGGAAGCCAGGCAAGCGAAGAGAGGGATCAAGAGCTGCCCAGAGCTGGGACTCACCCTCAGAACTGAATATAGACCCCTGCCTGTCCTGATATGGTTTCGAGACAAGTACTTTAGTTTCTAAAGTTCGCCCACACTCTCCAAGACAAGGATGTAATTTCTTTCTCTCCCACCCCTCTTTTCTTTTTCTTTTTTTTTGTCTTTAATCATCCATTACTCCATTGCTGTTTTCTCACATGAATGGAGCTCATCAACTCTGATACCTTCTAAACTACAACCTGTTGCCTCCACGTGCCATGTCACAGCCAGGAAATGGGACTTTTGCAGCTCTCACATTTCTCCACAGTGATTTGTTTGATGGGTAGAGAAAAACCCAGGACTGGTGGTGTGTTAATAGAAAATTTTGAGGATGCCTGGTCACAGGCTATAGCTATGCACTTGGAAGTGGATCTTCTCCTACCTGTGCGTGTAGGTGCTCCCTGAGGGCAAAGGCAGGCGCTCCTCTTTGGTGTGGTGCATTGCACATGGTGCTGTGGGTCCTTTTAATAGTTTCCTACTTCTCAACTGGAGATATACCCCTAGAGGGTATGTCTAGAGAAGGTAGCTTGGGCATCACTATGTTACATTGCTCACTACTGAAGCTAATATATTTCTCTTCTCCCCAGAACTAATTAACTCAGATATAATTCTGAGCTAGCAGAGATAGCTAACTTCCAACACTCTAAGTAAGCGCTTTCATGGGTAGCTCAGGTATCTCTGCATGGTGCTGAATTATGCCAGTGAGACATATTCTGAGATTCTAAGCAATCCTTTTTAAAGAAAATCAAAGCAAGGAAACTACAGAATGTAAAGGGTCTAAAGTGTTGCATATAACTGTTGAATTTTGTCTAGATAATTTGATCTGTAGCCAGTTCAATTTTAATAAACTAACAGCTATTTTTGAATTAGTCTCTTTGTGGCTTGCAAAATCTGTTCTAAGCTGCAAGATCTGTTGTTGTAAAACTGAAAATTAAACAAGAAATACCCACAGGAAGCTTGCAGGTTTTTGCTAACATCTTAATTAAATCCCACAGGTTGAGGAAAATTAATTGAAGATTTTTACCACTTTCCCCACTAACTTTTCCTACTCCAGGGATTCAAATAAATGGAGTTTACAAATTCACCCACTGTTCTGCTTTAAAACTTCATGAAACTTTGCTTTTTAGTAGGAAGTTAATTAGGAATAGTTCTTATTATACCTTTAATGTGGGTAAGACTCCTGAGGCACTGTAAACATTAATTAAGTCCCATAGTACCCTCTGAAGTAGATAGTACTTACCCGTAGTTATACTGAAAATAAAGCCTCCCCTCCTCACTTGAACTGGTGGTGCACTCTATCCTGATATCAGCAAACCTACTTTAAATACAGAGAAGAAAATATATTGAAAGAAAGAGGGAAAAGAACACCAAAAAATATTTTCCTATGCTTTCATTTTGCCTGGAGACCATTTTTGAAGGCCATGGAGTTAGGAAATTTGGTGCAATGCTATTTGCAACCTACTGTTATTCAAAAAAAAAAATTGTTACCTGTTACATGACATTTTATGTGTCTATATAAGATATAGCCATACTTCAAAAAAGGAGTTTGGATATTTTTCATTTTGCCTGCTAAAAATTATTTTGATCATCCAGATATTTTCGGTCAGTAGCTTACAAGCTGAACGTTTCTGGGATTGAAAGTATTTGGACCATTCAGGGATTCTTTGAAGACTTGAGTACATGCACCCACATGTCTCTTCTGCTAATATACTTCAGTAGAAACAGGGATATAATAGCTTAATACATCTGCATCACGTTAATATTGTATTGGAATACTGGTACAGCGATGCTGTCGTAACAAGACACAATAGACAAATCGCAATGGCTGTAAGACTTTTATATGGTTCTGGTGTATGAAAGTCCTTAGTGCCAGCTGCAGCACGTACGGCTGTTGCTTGTGAGCATTAGGGAACCGTGAATAGTGCAGTTGGTGCCTTCGAATGTTGTAAACGGCTGCATTATCAACTCCAGTGCCGCATTCCCCTGATAAAGAAAATAGATCCAGAAATGAGTAATCACCTTAGGCTTCCACTTTTTCCATCCTAAAAGTTGCTTCCCTTAAATTTCATTGAGTTTTGGCATGTCTTAGGCAGTAGCCCACAAATCATTTGTTAAAATGCCTGGTATACCTATATGCTTCAGCTAAGTGCCTTTCCTCCTTACAGAACTGATAGATATTTTTTGTGTTCCTCTAGGATTTCTGTAGCTCCAAACCCAACCTGACTGGGCACAGCAGGCTTGATCCAAACCCCATCATCAAAAGAAAGACTCCTTTTGCCTTCAGTGGGTTCTCAGCCCATCTTCCCTTTTGCAAGCGGTAATTGCATCACGACTCACAGGCTGCATCTAAACTGGCAAACCAAATGGGACTTGTGTCCGCACAGAAAACCCTCTTGCCCCCATCTCTCCCCCTCCAAAGGGGGTGACCACGGGCATGCCTGCCAGCACCACCCATGTCTCCAGCACAGCTTTGGCCAAAACTGGCCAGGCCTCCATCTGCCGGGAGTCACCGAATCACCGTACCGCTGTGCCCCAGCCCCTGCCCTGCGCCCGTCCAGTGCAGTATAGAGGTGTGGCCTGCGTGGGGGGTGAATACAGACACAATGAGCAGATCATCTGTCAGGTACCAAAATCTAGGTGTGAGTGAGGAAGAGGAGGAACACGGCAAAGTCACTTACTGGACCAGTGGCAGGGTTGGATACCTGGCTCCAGACCTCAGGAGCTCCAGGCACTGCCCTTGATGAAAAGCACAGAGGTTTATTAGTTCTTATTTTATCTGACAGACTAGGGGTTTAGGAACACATTTACACATACACTGCAAATAATTTCACCAAAACCAAGCCATCCAATGAAGGCATTAAAACTCAGATTAGAATTTATTTATTTATTTATTTATTCCTGATGAAAGGGATAAGATCAAGCTGCAAACTTTGGACCCAAATCTCCCAAATCCCTCCACTGGCTGTGTTCCACCAGTTCCACCAGATCTGCTTCACGCTACAGTACAGCAATAAGAAAGCGAATTATGTGGGCAGGTTAGTAAAAGAAATTAAGTGTAGCCAAGTGAAAAGTGGGAAACATCTTGCATAGGATGATTTCAGTTACTTTAAACCTCTCAATAATCACAAAAAAAAAGTATGTCCTTGCCTTCAGTTGTGTATTTATTGCAGTAGCTCACACTCACTTATATAAATTGTAGATTTTACTCAAACATCATTGCTTTGGCCCAGATTCTCTGAATATTATGGAACTACAAGGATAATCATAAACTGACTCAGATCAAAGGTCCAGAAGCCTATATCCAAGACTGTCAAATAGAAGATACCTAAGAAACAGTATAAAAGCCGGACAAGCACACAATGAAACTACCCTGGCCCAGTCTTGCAACTTCAGTGATTTGTGGTGCAGGTGCTTCCTCAGCCAGAAGTAGTTTCTTTCTATTTAATAGTGCATGATGGATTTTTCATCCATGAATTCATCCAATTTCTTTGCGAGCTTGTGTAAGCTGCTATCATCTGCAATGGCCTGTGGTCGTAAGTGAATAGGGACTACTGCCTTTTCCTCAGTTTGAATTTACTGCCTAGCTTCACCTGGTCCTTTAGTTTTATTTGACACCCTGTAGATCTTGCACTGGGAAGGACAGTGAATCTTTTTCCCCGTTAGCCTCCTGCGTCTTACCACTGCTTTCAGAGAGCTTTTGGAAAGACGACATAGGTGTTGTCCCACTCTAATTGCCGGGCTCAGCTGCAGGGCTTCGGGCACGAGGCTGCCTCCTTGGAGCGGGCAGGTGCGAGCTGGCATTGCCCACTCCACAGGACCCTCTCCCTGACCCTGCACTAGGTGCGTGGCGACAGGGCTCTCCGTCCTCATGAGACCTGCCTCCTCGACCAGGCATTACCACAGGTGCTGGTACTTCAGGTCAGAACCGCCCCCCCACCCCAGATACCCCATTCCCCAAACTGCCATCTTTTTCCAAAGGGAGAAGCTCTTGATCATCTTCATTGGACAAAATCTGGCTTAACTGCTAAGGCTTGGCAGAGGCTTTAATGAAATACATTTTTTCCAAAAGCTCTGAAGGTGGTTTGCTTCCATCAGGGAGGGATAGCAGTGCTTGGCACTGTGTCCTGGCTGTGAGCTCTGATACAGCTGTTTTGCACTCTGACTAGGGAAAGGTAACGGCTGTACTCTTTTCACCCACATCAGCATTCTTCCCTTTCTGCGTGTTTACTGCTTAGCCACAGAAAATGACAAAAAATCCCCAGTGTGAGAGGATTTAGTGAAAGTAACACCACCAACAGTCTTTTATCTATGCTGACTGAAAGTTAATCCATATATGCAAGAATCTGATGCTTCAGCTTACTGGGAGAGACAGACACATAATAGAATCTCTTGAGCATTATTGCTTTGCAATAACAGAGCTTTGTCATCTTTTGTCTGACTCTGGCCTATACAAGCATTACAGTGAGGTTAAAATTCCTAGCACAAATGACAGGCATCTACCTCAAAGCTGTTGTAGAAAAATGGATTAGATACAGATAAAAAACAAAAAATCTAAACAGGCTTTGAGGTCTCAGGGAGCTCATTAATTATTTGAAAGTGATGCTATGCACAGGCTGAAAAGAATCTGGGTAAGTACGGAGTTTTGTACTAAATAATGTATATTTATATAGAATTATTGGCTCTTTTTCTCTTCTTTCATTGTAAACCTCATATTTCTTTTTTTTTTTTTTTTTTTTTTTTTCAGATACTGGTCAGTTTTAGTTCATCTCAAATTTCTAATCCCTGCTTTTCATTTTAAAACTTGGTCCCTACCAAATTCGTATACATGAAGTGAAACCTGGTGAAATTTCAAAGAGTCTGTAGTTTCAGAAAGACACAGTGCAAAAGGCCAGGAGTCACTGAAGGTACGCTGTAGGCAAAAGGAAAGCACCTCGCTGAGCTCAGGGGCAGACAGGGATCCAGTGAAACTGCTTTTTCTAGCTATTGCTACACCTTTGGAAGATGTGCTGTAAAAAGACATAGACTTTGCTGTGTGGTCTGAAAACACAAAAGAATTGAATTCCTGCCTTTTTCTGAAACTTCTGTAAAGAGAGGGGACTAGTTAATCTGTCTTGGAGGAGAAGAGATTGGAGGGAGAACAGTGGCCAAAAGCTTTCCATTTTCTTGTCCCTAGTTCAGCAACATTTGTAAACTGTGGCTTAAACATTCATTGCAACGGGTCTTCTGATATGCTTAGATACATGCCTGAGATAAATTGCCTTCCTGAAAAAGGATAAACTGAGCAGATTAGAAGGAGAAAATATCTGCGGTTCGTAACTCATCAGTACTGGAGATTTCTACCAAAAACTATATTCTACTAGTATCATTTTGACTATTTCTGCCATAACCTACATTTTTGACAGTGCCAGAAAGAACTGTAGGAAGTCATAACCAGAGGATTTTGGTTCCAAGAAGATGGACCTACAAAGTTTTAAAATCTAGATGAGCAACTCTGATTAGTTTGAAAGTAGCCCTGTGCTGTTTCAAAACCATGTGAAATTTTAAATTCATCTGACCCGAGTTTCAAGTCTGCAGTGAGATCATCTCCCAAAGAACAATGGCGATGCTGGGTGTTACCTGTGGCCTTGCAGCAGCCGTGCAGACCTCTGGAGGACACCCAGTTATGGAGCAAATGAAGAGGATCTGAAGACCTGAAGGTGTGGTGCTGATGGGCTGGTATGACTTTCTCCATGACACATGGCACTTGTCAGAAAAACATACTCACTAATTTCTGCACTGTGCTCAGAACTCCTCTTTGAAGCTCCGTCATTTAGGAAAACGGATGGCCTTTGTCTGCAGGAATTTACTCATCCTTGCGCACATTATTCTAGTAGTTAATCACTGTGGCAGCTAAAGTTCAGTGTCTTTTTTCTAGACTGAATTTTGTCAACATTCAGCTTCTAGGCATCGGATCTTACTAAAGCTTTCTTTCCTGATAGGTTGAAGACCCATCACCCATTAGATTCTGCTGGATATATTACTAAAATTAACCCCGCTCCAAAATTTAAACCATGCCTAATTTCAGTTTTCAAGCCCTACCATGAAGACTGCAGGACTCTGGCAGTACCAGCTTGCTCCTGTCTCACCTGCTCTTTTCAGAGTCCCGCCAGTAAGGTCTGCCTCCTATACTGAGAAGTACAACCTTGAAGGATGGGGTTTTCATAACTACTTTTACATGAACTTAATTTTTCTATAACTTTTCTGTAACCCAGATGATGATGCTGTTGTTACCTCCTTGCTGTCCCACACTTTTATCACTAATGGTTCAGGACATGCTGATTTCAGGTTAGCAGATATATCGTAAAATATAGGAGCAGCCTAAGTTGCCTGAATCAAACAGTCCCCAGTATGTATTTTATATTAGCTGAGACAAAACTAATTGGCTTTTCTGCATATCTGCACTCTTACACTCACATCAGCTGTGCCCACAGTGCGCTTTGCGGGAGGCAGTTTCTAAAGCAGCATGTATCAAGCTATCTTTAGTGCACACTGGCTGAAAGCGTTGCCTAATCACTATTCAACCATCTATCTCAGTGTCCAAAGAATGGCAATAAAAAATCAGGTACCTGAAGTGGATGCTAGGAAATAACTAGAGAAAATTTGATCTGGAAGGTGATAAGAGATACCTCAGAGCAAAAACACTGAGGAGAGAGGTAACAAGGATACCAGGCGGTTATAAAACTTCTTCAGATACCACTCCTTAAGAAAAATACTCTCTGGGAAACAGACCTGTGTCTGGAATATCTGGCCGATGTCTAGCTCTATATGTACACAAGATATGGCTATTGATTCCCAGTGATATATTATACATCATGCTTTATCTTTAAAAAGTGGAACAGAACTTATTTAACTCCACGGGTGGGGGAAATGCTAATCATGTATTATGAAACCCTATAAAGCTTTTTTAATAACACTTGTAAGAAAGACACAAAATAAAGGAAATATTAATGCCAAGCTTAGCAATATGGAACAGGATCAGTAGTACAAGACTGGATCACGCAGTTCTTCATAGCTTTCTTTTGATTGCTGCTACAGCACGTCCTACCTGGGGGCAGGTACAGTTGCCGTCCTTACCTACTTCAGATCTCAGCTATATCAGCTTCTGAGCCTCTCCCTTGCCTTTCGGCACTGGTCACTGATCCTACTTTCCTCTGGTGAGACCTACAGCAACAGTGCATTATAATGCTCCAGACATGCAGGATCTGATGCAGAATTAATGGGAAGGGTCTTTCAGATCCCTAATATTTGTTGGGGGCCTGCCCTCTTTCCAGGAAAGGTTTTTCCCCCTTTAAAAAAGACACAGACAGTCTTTTTAATGTTAGTTCTCTTTTCTTTCTTCGTAAATGTTAGTGATGAAGAAACAGCCTATTCTTATCAAAGTATATAAAGGCCCAAAACTTGATCTTTATTGGCTTGTGCAACTGTGTCATGAATTTGGTCTTGGAGAGAGTTTGTAATGTTTCAAAATAAAGTAACTGATGATACATATTTTGATCTTGCATTTTTAAAAAGAATCAAAGCATCTGTCTTGAAAGGGTCTTTTGGCAAGTACAATTAATTTTTCAAATATTAACAATGAGTGCAGCTGGCACTTCTCCAACATGAATAAAATTTCTGAACAACCTTCTTTGCCATTCATCTTGAACATTCTTCAGAAAGACTTGGCCTTCCTCTCTAACCCGCACTTTAGATATATATCTTTAAGTGTTAAGTGAAGACACAGGACACATTTCTGGGGATGTAGGAGGGGAGATTTATTTTCTGATGGCTTAGTGAAAGACATTGATGGGTTTGTTCGTTCTTAATTCAGTAGCTTCTATGCATAGTATACAGAACTAAACACAATCCAAGGTATTAGAAGCCACCTAGTATTTTCACTCTTACAGATTTGCTATTTTCTCTTTGCTTGCTTCCGCTTTCATACACTGTTTCTTATCTTACTCCTACCTGTTGATACCTCATCCCTGGAAGTGTTTAAGGCCAGGTTGGATAAGCCTGTGGGCAACCTGTCTAGCGGAGGGTGTCCCTGCCTGTGGCAGGGGGGTTGGAACTAGATTGTCTTTAAGGTCCCTTCCAACCAAATCATTCTATGATTCTGTGATTCTATGATTATTGAAGTTGTTTCTGTCCTTACAAACCTCAGCGATTCAGTTAGTAATGCAGTGGTCAACATTAACATGTATATAATTACCATTTGCAAGTATTTAAAGTTACCATGGTGCCTTAGCGTAGATAATACCATGTTAACTCTAATCAGGCAGAAGGCAAAATTTTATATACCTTGATGGTGACCACTATAGTTGGCACTTTTATAACACTTTTTATTTGTAGGTATTTACAGGCATGAACTGGTTAATCTATACAACGGCTTTTTGAGATCAGTATCAGAGTCTCACATGGCTCAGCCCAACATTATCTTCTTGGGGGACAGGGAGAGTTGGAAGAAAAACACCATAAAATTAAAGATGTTACATAAAATCAAGATTTTTTAAAAGGTGATTGACTAGGACATTAATAAGGAGCACTGTAAGCTGCAAATAAAAATCATCAGTCTGGTTCCAAATTCCTGCAACTGGCATAGGCATCATGATATTCATGAAAGTAATTGTGCGTGTTTTATGTGCCTCTGGGCTCTTTAGTTATTAGGGTACACTTGGGTCTTGTTTCTTGCTTCTCTCCCCTACCTAGAAAGCTTGTAGCTTTACAAGTAGAAGCTGAAAGTCTCACCCACACATGCCCCAAAGAATTGAAGCTACAAGAGCAAACAGCTAATATCCCAGGTCTCACATAAAGCCACAGGAGCCGGCAACAGTGAGCAGAGCAAAGAGACTCCCTTTTACATATTAGCTCCATTTCGCAGAAGGACTAAGTTGCAGACATGCCCTCACATTAACCAAAACCACTCCACTACTCCTTTCCCATGCCTGCCCCTTCCTGGAGGTGGAAGATACTTCTTGTTAGAAGGAAACACTGCTGTTCCCTTGCTTTCCAAATCTTCCTCAGCTCTTAAGTTCTCATTCCCTTTTGGGTAGGAACAGCAGCATTGCAGCATACCTATCTCTGCAGAGAAATTATTTTGAATAAGACAGAGGGCAGGCAATGTACCTCCAATTGTTTTCCCCACAGACCATGCCTAAACAGACTGACATTCTCCTGAAAAATTTGCTGATTCAGCCATAAATTTCTTTCTGTAACAACTGAAAATGCAAAGGCTAAATGAAGAGAAACAAAGCATTTAAACTGACATAAACAATAGCTGTGATACAAATACAAATGCAGTGAAAGCCATACATTTATGAAGAGCTGAAACTTATTCAGATGAGGCCTATTTATAGAGTGGCTGAAGTGAAATATTCAGCAATATTCAAAACAAAGTTTCTGTAGTAAGAGAGATATGAGAAAATAATCTAACAGGATACTGTTGACATTCTGTGTTCTTTATGGTAGGAATAATAAGTAGCATTACTAATTTTTGGTAGTTGCATCCCAGGAGAAAATCAGAATATCTCTTTGGTGATTTTAACACTTCTAGGAAAATAAACAGAGTAGGGGAAAAAAAATAAAGCTTTTCTTCCTGAATATGGAATTTAAAGTCACCTTCTTCAAAGAGGAATTTATTAATGCTGTGAGTGCTTTAGAGCAACACCACTACCAAGAGAAAAGTCTCTGCTCAGATGCTCAGCGCGGTTGTTAATTACAGCCTTTGCTCTCCCTCGCTGAGCAGCGCTCCCCTGGTGTCACCAGGGCTGGCCTCCTGTGGAGGAGGAGGAGCAGAATACCGGGGCAAGACAGAGGTTGTATATTAGTTACAGAAGTCAGGACATATGTGGGTGTGTTTAGTGCTCCAAACCCAGCTCTGGGATGTTTTTCTGTTTTACTTGAGACTACCGCTGCATAACCCCCACCCCAGCCAGTTTTGACCCAGGTCTGCCTCTCCCACCTACCCCAGCTTCCAAGTGAGCGCTTGGCCTGCCAGCTTGTATCCACAGGCTCGGACCCTTTCTGACTAGGAGCTGGAAGATCTCACCAGGGAGGCAGTCATGGTTTACCCATCATGTTCTCCAGATCTTCCCAGCTCATCAACTACCAGCCAGTGTGTGAGTGACAGAGAGGCACGGTTCCAAGCAGGCATCTCTTGGGCGGTGATGGGCTCCTGTGGGCTTTTCCCCGGGCTGGCCACCCCCCGACAGCATGAGGTCTGGGTGCTCCCCTGAGACACCCTGTGCTCTGGTGTTGGGAGCATCTGCCAGGAGGGTGGGCACGTGTAGTCCCCTGCCCCAGGCAGAGCCCAGGGCCCATTGCCTGGCTCCAGTCCCCAGCCTGCAGCAGGGATCACGCTGCAGCATCTCACTATGGCACGCTCATCAGGGTCATTTGAAGAAGGTTATGAAAGCTGAAATTTGGAAGACAGAGACAACTGGAAGTTGCTGCTGGTTCCTCATATCCTCAGGGGAAAATAAAAGCTTGGAAAGACCGGGTCTCCCCTGAAGAGTTCATGAGCTCCTCTGAAGACAGGAGAAATGGAAGAAGCTGAACATAGTGGGATATGTTTTCTGAAGTGCTCTCCTTGCGTAAAAGAAATGTAGATGCAATGAATCAGCCCTTTCCTTGCCTCCAATAACCCTGACACAACATGCCTAAAGTATTGGTGAGGTAGACTGGTTTCCACCCTCTGCTTTACTCTGTCAACACTTTGATTTGGCTGGCCGAGACCTGTTGCTCATTGCCGCTGATCACACGAGAAAGAAAACCGAAGTCTGTATGTGTTCGCAGGATGGAGTCATTAGAGTGGGAGTGAACACATGATTTACATGAACTTGGGCTGTTCCCGAGCAAACGACATGGATAGATTAAGTGTTGCAATTTACTGTAGATCTGCCACGTTAGTTTAGTGTGTATCTACAGCATCTGTCAAGCTGATTCGGTTTTATTGATCCAGATTATTTTTCCTCCATTAACTTGAGGATTAAAGAGAAAATGTTTGGATTATGTGATGATTAATCACAGGTTAGATGTTTGCAGTTCAAATGCATAAATAGGATTTAAAAAGTTGTGTCTTATATCCCAGTGCAATATTTCAATTTGAATAGGATTTCTTTTATGTCATTATTTCCACCTGTTCCTGGTTAAAAGTGGAGACCTTAATTTTTCTTTTTAAAGCTGATAATGCAGCTGTAATTACAAAATGTCAACACTGGGTACATTTGGTTATAACACACCTTAGCATATCATTCCTTAGCTCAAAGATAGAAGGCACCTGGAGTGTTTTCTGGACTTGGAAAGAATGTATCCTAAATCATGTAGAAAATTGAAAGAAAGTGGAGAAGATAGTCAGGTTGTTTAACATTGTCCTTTATTGAAATGCTCTTGGTACTGTTATGGTTTTCATAGAATCACAGGATGGTTTGGGTTGGAAGGGACCTTTAAAGCCCATCTAGTCCAACCCCCCTCTGCAACTAGATCAGGTTGCTCAGAGCCAAACCCAACCTGACCTTGAATGTTCCCAGGGATGGGACATCTACCACCTCTCTGGGCAACCTGTTCCAGTGCTTCACCACCTTCATTGTAAAAAATGTCTTCCTTATATCTAATCTGTATCTCCCCTCTTTCAGTTTAAAACCATTACCCCTTGTCCTAGCACAGCAGGCCCTGCGAAAAAGTTTTTCCCCATCTTTCTTACAAGCCCCCTTTAAGTACTGGAAGGCCGCTCTAAGGTCTCCCTTCTCTTCTCCAGGCTGAACAAGCCCAACTCTCTCAGCCTGTCCTCACAGCAGAGGTGCTCCAGCCCTCGGATCATTTGTGTGGCCCTCCCCTGGCCCCGCTCCAACAGCTCCATGTCTCTCCTGTGCTGAGGCCCCAGAGCAGGAGGCAGCACTGCAGGTGGGGTCTCACCAGAGCGGAGCAGAGGGGCGGAATCACCTCCTTCGACCTGCAAGGGAGGTGATTATTTTCAATTTCAGGGGGACCCTAGCTGGGGTCCCTAGCAGGGATCCCTGCTTTGATTTGGGTGGGTTTGTGCTTGGGAAGTGTAATTACATATCTGATATGGATCTGTTCAAACAAGGTATTCATAGTCTACTTTAGATCCTGCAAAGCTGCCAAATACACAGATGTCTAAAATTACCCTTTCCTTTTTCTGATCAAGAACATAATAATGTGGAGGTTATTTTGTATACAGATCATTGTCTTCTTCCTTCTGAAGAACGGGATGATGTATGGTAAGAAAATCTTACTTGACAATCATGGTGGTTTATGCATCAGGTTTTAGAAAGCTGTAAAGCTTTCTTTCTTAACAGTAAAAACACTGGAAAAATTAAGGCTCATGATAGTTTTATTTTGGATACAAATAAATGTTAAAAGTACTCTAAGACTGCCTTTAAATAAAATCTTTAATCTCTTTTGCTGATAAGAACTTTTCATTCTCAGTTGAGTATTGGCCAAATTGTGATTTTCTTACTCACACAGTAACAAATGGGTTTTTTTCCACCATTGGGCCTACTAGTATCTACAGGATTACTCGTGGCATAGTTTTATTCAGTGTACAGGTACCTCAGTCCTGCCTGTGGCATTTATCTGGTTTCATAACTTGACATCTTTCCTTTATTTGCTCATCTTTGTCTTCTCTCTTTTTTAACTCTCTCCCTGTACTTTGGATATGTACATGTCTAGCTGGGAACATTTCAGCAGGTGAATAGCTTGAACCTTGTATGATTAGTGTGGCATTTGTCAGACTTTGTCTTTGACCACTTTGTCATATAAAACTAGCAAATGCTGTCATATTCCTTAAGGGGGGAGTATGAGTCACCCGAATTTGGTCTTAAAAGGATAAACTCCAATTAGAGTTTTGAAAAAAAAAATTAAAAAAGGTGAATTTTAACTATTAGTTTGTTATGACAGGTGAGTCCATAACTCTAAAACAAATGAGTGCCCTATGCAATGGATTCGCATGGCTGCTTGACACGGCGCAGTGTCTGCTCTGAAGTCAGATTCTGAACTGAGATTTCCATCCGCAGGGACCCCACGGCATCTGCCAAAGAGTGCCTGCTGTTGGGTTGCTCTCATCAGTCTCTGCTCACCCTTAATCTACAGCATGGCTTAGCATCGGGTCAGTCAGAGAAGCACTCCGACTGCCAACATTTTCTTTTGCTGCACTATAAAATCTCCTGAGAATAATTTCAGGTGGCTATTTCAGACCTCATGGGCCAAAGGATCTGAGTACCTCCCTCCTCCACTTCCTTCCCTCAGCATGAACTTCACCTTAGCCCCCTGCTTCACTGTCCATCTCTTCCAGTAACAGCATCTCTGGGTGATGGCAGCAATGCAAGATTCACCTATATCTTCCAAGTTTGCTACTGTGGTTTAGCAGGCTGCCACTGGGGCTACTTTGACATCTACGTCATGTTTTGGCATCCCATATGTTCTCCATCTCCTGGCTCGAGCAGCTATATAAACACCACGCAGTTGTTCCCGGGAAAGGGCTTGCAGACTGAAAAGCTCGGGATCATGAGGCACGGACTCCTTGCTCTCCAGCGGGCTCAGCCAGCCCCCTGAAGGCTGCCCACTCGCAGCTCTGTCTTGACTTCGGGGCAGACATAACATCTTGTCAATCAGCTGAGGCAGTTTTCTGTAGTCCTGTCACACGCACACCTGCCACCACCAGCAAATAATGGATTGTATCCTCGTTTCAAGCACTGCTATTGTTCTAAGAAGCTGGTCGGTGTCTGCTAGTATCACAGAGAAGGCTATCAGTGTCAGATCTTTGGGACACCATCTGCTTTTTTGCTAAACCTGATGACACTCAGTGCAAGCTGACCCTCTGTCACGGCCGGGGGCTGCTTCGCCGCCGCTGTCATTTGCACAGTGAGCTGTGGTGGTGGTGGCCTTCCTTGGGTGTCAGCATGAGTCCTGGTCTCTTGGTGCACAGCTACCTTGGTTCTTTCCCCCCCTCTTTCTTTCCATCTCTAACCTTTTCTTCTCCATTGACTGACAAGCAGGTGGAGGAGGGCAGCATAAGGTCTGTATTTCTAGAGATGCCATACTTGTGTTGGTGTCTGGTATGTAATGGTATTTCATATTGGCCACAGACAACTCAGAGTTCCATGCCAGACGTACGAGGAAGAGCTCTGACTTATTCATTTGTATGTTCTTAATTTATCTGCTGTTAAAGTCAGCAGAGGGAGAAAGAGAGAGCCCTGAAGAGGACAGCTGAGACTGCCAAAGACAAGTCTTGATGTGAAATTAACAAAAAAAAAAAAAAAAAAAAAAAAAAAAGACAACTAGGAAGACTTAGTTTAATTTGGCTAAGGTGGGTGATCAGATTTGAGGGGCAGGAATACTGTCCTCCTTGACCTGCTTCACTATGCACAAAAACCTTTCCAGCCTGTTTAAGAACAAATGGGACATTTAGGGTACCATACATACTGGGAGCAGTGCTATCTTGGGGAGCTTTGTGTTCTACCAAAGTGATATATAGAGAAAATTCCAATGTGTTGTATGGAGGACATACCTGCCAGAGAGGTGTGAGCACACCTGCAGTGAG
>KL265885.1:302-25593 GCA_000699545.1 Podiceps cristatus | reverse complement strand
GGGGAGGGGGGGGAATAATTTGTTGGTTTCTTTTCTGGTCTGTTTCTTGTCACTTCAGGTTCTTCTTTACTGAATGGCTTTACGGATTCTAAAGTTAACTTACATGTATTTAAACAGTGCCAGTCAGGGGTTGTACAAACATTTGGTTCTGGTGTGATGTCTGCAGTTAAACCAATGGATTCTGTAATCAAAAAGCCATAAGTTAACCTAGGGTAGAAAGTTGTGATCCCTCTTTCTTTTTTAATGTAAGGCTACCTCTTGGCTAATGATACTCAGGGAGAGACTCCGCTAATACCTCCAGAAGTAATGGAATATTCCATTAAACATTCAGCTGAGGTTGACATCAATACAACACTTCAGATTCTGGGATCTCCAGGAGAAAAGGCTTCTTCCATCCCAGGGTACAACAGAACTGACTCTGTAATTAGGTAAGGATGCACCTCATGCTGTTAAGTATGTTAAATGCTTTTTTAGAGAAAAAAGTGAGAATGTGAGTAGACACGTGAATTTGAAAGGCAGAAAAGCAATATGTAAACACTGAACACTGGAAAAGAAATCTCTTTAATCAGTATTAAATTAAGGGCAAATAATTTGTAAGAATGGGTTTGTAACAGACATACTAAGGCAATGCTGTAAAAGAGATTGAGAAAAGACATTAAAAGAAAGGCAGGGTAAATACACATGGTATTTCAAGTCAAGGTGATCCAGGGGAGGACTGAGAAGAAAAATGAGAGTAAGGCATCAAAACAAATAAAACTGAGTCAAGATGGGAATGCTTAAATGACTAGGTTGACCTAAGATTCTTAACAGAGGACATGAGCCAAAGTCTTGGAATTGAAGAGAAATGTTTTCATTTCTCTATGGAAAACTCATCTTTGATCTATTTGTTACAGAAAATCATTAAAATTACTTAAATTACTAAAAAGTTGATAGATCAAAATCTTTAGATAATATACTGTATACTCTGCAATTCATTCAGCACATGTACAGCTTAAGCAAATGCTTTCCAGAGCTTCAGTGAGCTTTGAACATGAGTTACTGCCAAGCTTGGCAGTAGCAGCAAAATTGGTCCTTAGTATGGGAGGAATTGTTGTCACTTACGTACACGTATCATTATTAGCTTATAAAAGAAGCAGGAGAGGGGATTTCCGTTCTCTTTTTGCAAGAAGGCTGATGCCCACAAAGGACTCTTCAATTTGAATCATCACACTTCAGAAGATTGCATTCCACTTTTAATTGACATGGAAGATTCTTCACCCAAGATTAGTTGTTGTGTATTTAGGGGTGTTCTTTTTTTTTTTTCTGGAAGAGGCTAGAAAAAATGGGTCTTCGTTAGCAATTATGTGCCTAATGTTTAGAAGTTTGAATGCTGCTCACTGATACTTTTGGCAGCTTCAAGAAGTGGCCACCAAACAGCATTTCTTGATGCAGCGTCTCAGTGGTGATGGAGATTTGAGGTGCTCTGGCAATAGCTTTGAAACATCTTCAAGAAACACACCACTGTCAATTCCTAAATTCATTGTACACTATCACATTCTTACCAAATTTAATTGTTATACTACAAAAGCTAATATTTAATGCAGTTTTATGGATTGATTTTTATTAATGCAGTCACCTGGTGACCTGCTATTTCAGATTTTTTTCTCTGCAGTAATGAAAAGAAGAGGAAAAACTCATAATTTCTGTATTTGTTCATTAGTGCACATCACACTGAAAAAGCTGCACAATTAGGACCGACTTGGTCACTAAGCTTGATGGTGCAAGGACGGGAAAATCAGTTTTTCAAAAAAGCTTTTCAAGCACTCCACGTAGTACTCCCTTTGTCTTCATTCCCTTGATGTCAGAATGCTTGTGAGGATTCTTTGCTGCAGTAATTTTTACGTCAAAGATAATCAGCTTATCTTCTAATGCATATTCTGACTTTTTGGAAGATATTTGCCTATCCTGCCTCTCTCTCCTTGCATTTAAAGAAACAATAAATTCACGTGCTTTTTACTTCCTTTAAGTTAAACTATTTTGAGTTCTCTTGTTCCTTCTGTCATATTTCATGAAAAATTGAAGCGTTTGGTAGTCGCACTGCTTCTCCAAAACCCACTCTCATTGTATTTTAAATCTGCAGGTTACTATCTGCTATTTTAAGAGTATCAGAAGTAGAATCCAGAGCAATAAGGGCAAATCTCACTCACCTCTTGAGCCCCCAGATGGGCAAAGATATTGTATGGTTCCTCAAGCGTTGGGCAAAGACTTACCTCCTAGTAGATGAAAAACTGTATGATCAGGTAAGGATATAACTTCTAAGAATTAATTGGTGAGTATTAGCTATAATATTATCCTGCGAATGCAGATTTCAGTGTAGCTATTTTTAAGTGCAGTGATAAAGCATTTTTAATGTTAAGTGTGTTGTGGTTTATTTTGGAATTTGTTTGAAAGTTGATATTTTCTTCAATTTTTAATTAGAAATGCAAGTTGTTATGGAACCAGTCTTGCACGTTTTGGTGCAAAAGTGATTTTATTTTTTAATTATTATTATTTTTGTAGCATGCATACAATAGCATAGCATGCTCTCAGGCTGCATAGTGGGTGAAACTCACTGACTACAGCAATTATAAACTACTTCTTACTATCCGTCAGATTTTATAGTTCATCTATAATACAGTGGTTGCCCTTGATGGATGATTTAGAGAGTAACCTAGTCGTGATTCTGAATTAGATATTCAACACCATCACAAGGTAGTATACATTAGCTAACATCATGCTACTTTCTCTTCTCCCCATTCTCATATATATCATGATTTCAATGATTCTTTGTAAAGGGCAACTTCTTACTGTGTTTGGACAGCACTAATGATTAGACCTTGATCCTGATTTTGCTTATCGGACTAACTGTAATCCAGCTAGCTGATGGAGGCCACTCACCCTGAGGAGGTCCTGTGGGCTCCAACTTTAGAGAAGGAAGCCGCCTCACCTTTATTTCCACTATTGAAGCAACTAAGAATACTAACGCTTCAGGAGGCCCCTCCTTAACAAAAATAGGTATAGCATAGACTTGTAAATATTTGGAATCATATTATTCAGCTTGTACTTACAGCACAGCTAAGAATTTGTAAAGGTACCAGTTGGGGGAGAATTGGAGAGCATTTATGGAGGAGATCCACATGAGAAACAATGTGAAGAAACAAAATAGAGTATATAGGAAATGCACGTTTTAGTTTGTGTTGACATGTGAAAGCGATTGAAACCTTCATGTAAACCTTATGCTCAGTCATGTATATATCATGAGTTTTAAAGTTAGAAATGTTAGTGGTGTGCTGACAGGAAACCCCTGCACAATTATTACAAAATGCTTGGATTTCACTCTTGAGAAACTTTTCTTAAAGATAAGGGAACAGGCAATTTCAAGGAAGCATATTTTAATGTGCCAGGACCAGAATGTGATACCTTTTCTAAAAGATGTATAGACTGAAGGAACAATCTGCAGAAGGCAGATATAGAAAAATTGTAATGAAAGTCAGTTTTTACAAGACTCGATCGGGATCAACAGCTATGTTTCTATTCATTTTTATCACTGAATTTTGAGAAATTTCATCATAAATTCACAGAAACACTTCTTAGAGATGATTTTTGGGATCTTTTAATTTTTAAAGCTTTCGAAATTCCATTGGCGTTAAAAGCTAGACATACGTAAACCTGATTTCGTAATGAGGTTGAAACTTTTTGGTTTAGGTGTTGTGCTTAAAATTGCAAGGTAAATTTGGCAAAGATTTTTCGATTACAGGTATTCTTTGCCTTTGTCTATGTAACATTTGTGTATTTTAAGTAGGGAAGAAGTGACAGCCTGAAAAGAATTTGCTGACAATGATTACCATACACTTTGGGGTTCTGGCTTCTGTAAAACTCACTCATTTTAATGCTTTTCTTATAGATAAGTCTGCCATTTAGTACAGCATTTGGTGCTGATACAGAGGGTTCCCAGTGGATTGTGGGTTACCTTTTAGAAAAAGTGATCAGTAACCTGGCAGTGTGGAGTTCAGAGCAGGACCTTGCAAATGATACTGTACAACTGCTAGTAACATTAGTGGAAAGGAGAGAGCGGTAAGTTGCTATACCTCTGGAAGTCAAAAAATTTCTTTTGCTTCCTTTAAATTTTTTTGGCCAAAGTAATCCGGATATAGGGCACTTCGTATTCATGTCTCTATAAGTCAAATTAGTAACATACTGTAAATGAAAAAAAAGTTTGACAAAGTGAGGAGTGAGACCTATATTTGACAAAACATAACCTAATTTTTATTATTGTTTAGAAGTGCACTCTCCTTCCCTTTCCTTTTTGCCTCACTCTTAAACAGTGAGAAAGGAAAACTCGCCTGGTCTCCACTCTTATTGCAAGGATTTTTGTGGTGTTTGTTTTTGTTGAACAAGCTCTTCTGGATTAAGAGTTCAGCTACTGGCTAAGCCAGTATCAAATATGTTCTGTAAACATATGAACTTTTTTTTAATCCAGGATTGGGTGGATTGAGACAAATGTTGAAGTTTTCTTTGGTATTGCAAAATGTGAAGCAGGAAATTCTTGAATGTTTTACTTATTGACATGCAATTATATATGCAATCATGCATTCACAGTCTGCTAAAAGACTGTTCTGAAGTTTGAGGCTTTAAACACTTGAGGATTTTTTTTTTAAGAAAATTAAACCCCACAGGAGCTAGTTTTGGAATAAACTGCTTATTTTATCATGGCATAATGGGACTAAGCTTTTAATCCATGCACTATGTCCATTAACTCTCTGTGTGTATGTGTGTAAAACTAAAGCACTTCCCTGCTTTTCTCCCATATGAATTAAGCTGTTTTCAGACGATATACTTTAGAAATCTTAGAGGTGAGGCATTAATAAAATGAAAGTCAAAAGGCGATTTAGCCTTGGAATAAAGGAATTAAAAAATAAAATTCTGACAACTGCTAGCAACCTAATGTGTTCTGTTCATACAATTTTGTGAAGTGTTTTCTTTTTAATTAAACTGTTTTTCCCTCTTTTAGGGCAAACTTAGTTATTCAGTGTGAAAACTGGTGGAATTTAGCTAAACAATTTGCAAGGCGAAGCCCTCCTCTTCACTATTTGTCCAGCTCTGTGCAGAGAACACTAATGAAAGCTTTAGTTTTAGGAGGTTTTGCTCATATGGATACGGAAACAAAGCAACAATACTGGACAGAGGTAAGCTGTTTTCGTGCTTCTGTTACCTCCATTTTATCAAGAAGTACAAACAAGTTAGGGAACTTTATGGTGGCACAAAATCAGCTTGTCTTTTGATTTCAAACATGTGATATTGATAGTTTTTAAAATTATTCCCTCTTTGAAGATCAGTAGTCATATGGCACCCATGAGCTGCCAAAAAAATTTATCTAAAGCATCACAACCTAAACATAAGCAACTAATAATTACCTGGAGAATTTGTGAAGCAGCCAGTATAGCAGTACACTTGAAAGAGACTATTATCAAAGGTTAAGAATTTCCCTTGGAACTGTGTCATTTCTTCCTTCTATTTTAATTTCGTGGTGTTACGAATTAGTCAATATTCACTTAATGACAATGACAGTAAGTAAGAAGCTAATGTGGAACGTAATTGAGAGCCTTGACTAGCTTTTTGTGCCCTGGCTCCATTAAAGCTCAGCTATTTAATACCAAAAAGGTTGGTGCTAGAAGGTAGCCAAAATGTGATCAGGAACTACCATGTGAGTTTGTAAAGCATTGTCTGCCTGAGAGAAACCTGCTTTTATTATGAAATCTTATGAAATTAGTGATTGAAGGTAAGACTATAATGCACTGGAAGTAATTGGGAAAAACATTTAACCGTTTTTATGGAAGTTTCTAAATTGATTCCAAACACAGCTGATTACAAAAGAGATTGCGCTATTGAGAATCATAATATGACAAAGATAATTGTGAACTTGAATCTTAATGCTTTCATTGATGAACTGCAACATTTTTTTTCCCCTAATACTGAATTTGGAAGAGTTAAATACTGTGAGCCAGAGAAAGTCATTGTCATTTGTTTAAACACTACAAAATAACATAAAATATTTATGGTGGTACTCATTTTGAAACCAGCCTGGAGGTGATGATGGATAATGAGAATCACTAATCCCTACCACTTCAGCATACATTATTGTGAGAGATAACACAATGGAGCCATTGGAAACGGGAATTGATTGATTCTTGTATTGCCGTGCCAGAAGCAAGCCATGAGCTTGCTAAATTACTTAAACCTCACATCACGTACAATAGTATGCTTATCTTAATGTGACTTTTCTAAAAAATTTCAAGGTTCTTCAGCCACTTCAGCAGCGATTCTTGAATGTGATAAACCAAGAAAACTTTCAGCAGATCTGTCAGGAGGAGGAAGTGAAACAGGAAATCACTGCTACACTGGAAGCACTCTGTGGCATTGCCGAGGCTACTCAGATTGATAACGTAGCAATTCTCTTCAATTTCCTAATGGACTTCCTCAATAATTGCATTGGATTAATGGAAGTATACAAAAACACACCAGAGACTGTTAATCTCATAATAGAAGTCTTTGTTGAAGTTGCACATAAACAAATTTGCTATCTTGGAGAGGTAAATACAACCAGAAGGGGAAGGAGGGGAAGAGAGCGTGTGTGTACGAGCATACATGTGTATACAGTGCTATTCCTTAAAGTGTAGTGATTTTTAGATTCTATAGAGAAAGAAATGCTATATGGTCACATCTGGTGGAGGAATTCCTTTGTTTAAAAACATATGCTTGCAAAGATTAAAAGCAGGACATCTTGAGTGTTCTTACACCTATAAACTTAATCACAATTCATCATTACTCTAACTCTATGCATGGGTGGCAAAGAGTGCAGACCATGTTGAGTACTTCTTTTAACCATATCCAAATTCTCTGAAGGCTAGTCTAGGAGAATTGCAGCACTGTTTTATGTGACCACACCATAGAGGTACTTCCTTGGTCCTAAACAAGACATAATGGATACCAAGAAGCTAATGGGTAAAATGAGTCGATGCAGTACGCTTACTTCTTTGCACTGTTGGCTAATTTTGCTTTTGCATCTAGAAGAGTTCCTGCCTCATCCAAACAGGGCTTGCACAGTGTATTGTGGCTCCAAACTTCAATAGCTGAAGCAAGTCCCCAAGGGATTTTAGTTTGTGAGATTAGTGAGACGTGTCAGCTTGTCCCAAGCTGCTCTTGTCTTTTTTAAATTTTTTTTTAAGATTGAGGAATTGATAAAAGTAATGTGCTACTGATTGAAACAGCAGAACATCATGTATGTCTGAAGCAGTTCTTATTGTTTAAGGTGGCTGTTTCCTTGATGATTTTGTGCACAGCTGTTACTAAAAGTGGTTATATAACTGAAATGAAAATCTTGAGGTATCATCAACCAAATAACGCCATCTTAAAACAATTTTTTTTTGTTTTAAATCATTTTTAGCATATGGAAGTTTTCTTATTATCTAACATTGTTTTATAGGCCAAAGCCATGAACTTGTATGAAGCCTGCCTAACTCTGCTCCAGGTATATTCCAAGAATAATCTAGGTCGACAACGCATAGATGTTACAGCAGAGGAAGACCAGTACCAGGATCTCCTCCTTATTATGGAGCTTCTCACTAATCTACTATCAAAAGAATTCATAGATTTCAGTGATACAGGTATGAAGAAACTGGTAATTGCTGAACCATAACTTGTGTTCTGAACTGTAAAAACCATTGTGGGGCAAGCGTTCGATTCATGCAAAGTGAAGACTCAACTTTAGGCTTGATTAGATCAGGATACGGAAATGACTATTTAATGTGCCAGTAGCAAAGGAAGGACTTTTCGCGGTATTCTAGCATCTGAAATTATTTTTGCTCTCATAAAATAAATAGGGCATGTATGAAACAACTTGAAACCTGAATGTTGTGATTCTGAACATGTAGCATCAGTTTTATAACAAAAAAACCATAGAGAAGTCAGAATAGTAAATTACTGCAAGAGGGCAGATGAATTATCTTCTTCAAGATGTAACTTCCTGCATCAGAACAGTATAACCAGCAGGGCTAGAGAAGGGATCGTCCTCCTGTACTCGGCACTGCTGAGGCTGCACCTCGAGTGCTGGGTTCAGTTTTGGGCACCCCAGTATAGGAAAGACAATGAGATGCTGGAGAGGGTCCAGAGAAGGGCAAGGAAGCTGGTGAAGGGTCTGGAGAGCAAGTCCTGTGAGGAGCGGCTGAGGGAGCTGGGGGTGTTCAGCCTGGAGAAAAGGAGGCTGAGGGGAGACCTTATCGCTCTCTGCAACTACCTAAAAGGAGGTTGTAGCAAGGTGGGTGTGGGTCTCTTCTCCCAAGTAACAGGTGAGAGGATGAGAGAAACTGGCCTCAAGTTATTCCAGGGGAGATTTCTATTGGATATTAGGAAACATTTCTTTACTGAAAGGGCTGTCAGGCACTGGCACAGGCTGCCCAGGGAGGTGGTTGAGTCACCATCCCTGAAGGTATTTAAAAGATGGGTAGATGAGGTGCTCAGGGACATGGTTTAGTCATGGTCAGGCACAGTAGGACTCAATGATCTTAAAGGTCCTTTCCAACCAAAAGCTTCTATGATTCTGTGAAATGCTGAGCTTATTAAAATTCCATCATGTTTGAGGGTTTTCTGTATTCCTCATTCAGAGAACATGCTTTATGGTATCTGGTTGTAGTTAACAGTCCTTTTTTGCATCCCAGCCTGTTACTATCTTCCGTATATTTGCCACTTAAAATTGCAGTAGTCCTGAATATGATGTGCCAGTTCTGGCTTAGCTGTGCTGCATTCCTTTTGAATAAGCTGAAATACATTTGTATGATTCAGATCATAGAGTCATTTAGGTTGGAAGAGACCTTTTAAGATCACCAAGTCCAAAATCTTAGTGTCTTATACAGTTTGCACAGAAAACATGCTCAGTAACAAACCGAATTCACCTAGGTTGTTTTGATGTTGTTCATTGCTTTTCTGAGGTACAACTTGAAAGAGAAGAGAACCTTGTACTCCAAAATTCAGAGCACCAAGTCTAGTTTTTTTGTCATGCATGCACAACAGAAATACAGAACCAGGTTTAGACTTTGTCCATTGAATGGACAACTCACTATGTAACATGTTCTCTTTAAGGTCAAACATTGGATGTTAGTTGCATGGAAAACACTAAAATACTTACCATGAAACTAAGGAATGTGAATACTACCTAAATGTTATGCCCAGAGGTCAAAAATATTGAAAGTTGTCTGCATACTGTTGCTGACTCAATGCAGTATTAAAAGTAAGGCCACTGTCAGTTGATGGGAAATGTACCTGTAACTGGAGAAAACTTGGCAACATCTAAACTACAGAATTTTGTGCATTAACTCTCCCATTTTTCTTCTTGTATTTATAAAATATATATAAACATATGTAAATATACAATATATGCAAAAAGTATAAAAATGCAGTAATATCTTGCTCACTATCCGTTTGTGTGCAGGCATGAAGCAGCTATCACTAGAAACAAATGCAGTGTTCTGTAATGGAAGGGAGCCCTCAGAGTATCTGGTGTTCTGTTTTAGCATGCCATCTGGTACACGTGATTGTGAAATGCTTAGTCCTAATGAATATAAATATAGAGTGATGTGGCAGCCTCCACTCACTAAGTTTCTATTTTAATACAGTGCCTCATGTTTTTGTTGGGGGAGAGGGGAATAGTCCTATTTTTAAAAAATGTCTTTATTATAAAGAAATGGGACTCTTCCTTCAAGATGTTTAATCCTCCTTTTATACAAAACATTTTTTGTCTTTTCTACAGATGAAGTATTTAGAGGACATGAGCCTGGGCAGGCTACAAATAGATCTGTCTCAGCAGCAGATGTTGTCTTGTATGGGGTTAACCTAGTTCTGCCTCTAATGTCCCAGGATCTGCTAAAGGTAAGTATATTTTTACATGAGGCTGCTAGAATATGAAAGCTTTATAGTAATGAATTCCCAGAATTCATTGCTATATGCATTTCATCTCCGTAAATTGAGTTTTCTAGGCTTTTAAAATGTAAATAACTGTTCCGTAGTTCTAGATACTGTGTTAAAAGAAATACTGTTAAGCTGAGAAAACATATATTTGAAGGGCCTAAACAAAACTTTTTTCTTCTAAAAGTGAGTCCATGCAGGTCAACAGTTATCCAAACCTGAAATGGGGCTTGTGGAATCCTTTTTCTGATAGTGCCAGAAATGTGATAGGAAGAATGAACAATGATATTAGTAAAAATAATAATAATAAATAAAAAAAGAACCCGTGAGCAAGCAGTAGCTCTTCAGTTATTTTCACAATACAGCTGTCTTTCCTGTCATTGACATCAGCAGCTTGTCAGTAGAACAGTAAAATGCGAAACAACAGAAAGGCAGTATTTCATTGGGTTGCACTGTGTTTTACTTTGAATCAGGGAAACACTTCTGAAGTGTGGTCCCCTCTTAACGTGCTTTCTTGTAGCGCTTGCTGAGCACGAGAGCTACATCCGTTTTAGGCGAAACTGAGTCAAAGGCTGTACCCTAGCAGCCCCTCCGTTGTGGTCCAGATGCTCCTGAGGCTTTTACCCCACAGGACTGGCCTTGCTCAGTCTGAAGTGAAACTCCTTGCATTTGTATAGAGCAGATACCAGGCTCCCACCATCACCTGTATAGCTTTAGCAATCTTTTTTTATTGTAACACAGTGTTTGCTAATGTAGCCATTCTAATGACTGAAGTTTTCTACTAAAATTGTGTTGTCTTCAGGAGGAACCATCAGTCCCATCTCTTTGTACAGATGGAAATTACATCAGAACAGAGTTCTGTGATTGATTCTAAAATTACCATGTTTTTCTTTTGACAGTTTCCATCCTTGTGTAATCAATATTACAAATTAATCACTTTCATCTGTGAGATATTCCCTGAGAAAATTCCACAGCTTCCGGAGGACCTCTTTAAGAGCTTAATGTACTCACTGGAGTTAGGGATGTCATCGTATCCTTTATAGAGTTTGGGAGTGTTTAAAAATCAGTTGCTTTTATAAGAACATGTTAAAAATACGGGGTTTTTCTTTGCATTTTTTTTGTTTTCTATCACTATCTGTATCTATAATTATATATCAGTAATTGACTCTTAGTCTCTGCGCTCGTGATTGAGAGTTTCACTGTAGTGTCTGTTGAGATTCTAGCATTAGCTGAATTTCCTCTGACTTATGTTGCTTGAATGCAGCCTTTAAGTGGTTTAGCATGTAAGTTTTTTCTGGCAGCCATTCCTGCCTCCTCCATTACTTCATTTTGGAGTGTGTAACTTCATAAGCCTTCAGCTGGTATCCCAAAGCCATTCCTGAATTAGTTTCTCAGCTGGTAATACAAAACATTGCTGCTGTTCTACTGGGCTGGCTCCAGAGCATTTCCTGTCAGGGTGCCAATGGGCTCTCCCTCTCATAATGGGAGTACCATTTTCACTAATCTGTGGCACGTGTCAGAAACAGATGAGCTTGACCATAAGGGACTCTTTCTGAAAATGTTATGTCAGGGAGAATTATGTTACCTTAGGGCATGCAGCTAATAAAAGAAGGCAACAAAGTTGGAATTCTTTTTCCCCCCCTCTTTTTCTATTTGTTTTTTTATTATTATTATTTTATTTTTTTATTAATAGCCGTATAGTAAAAAGAAATCCTAGAACATACAAGCATTTAAAGTATTTTCTGGTGACACAACTGGGAAGTTTTCCCACAATTTAATTGAAATCTGACTTTGATTCTTTAATGCCCGTTATCAGAATGAGTTCAGAGGTTTGCCAGCTCTGTCTAGAAGCTGTAACACCATTAGCAGAACAGTGTGCAAAAGCACAAGAAACAGATTCAACCCTTTTTCTAGCAACAAGGCACTTTCTTAAGGTAAGGCATCTGCATTTCATGTTACTTTGGGGTTTTGCATACAAAAGTAGTGTCAAGAGGCCCAACATTGATCAGATCTGACTGGGTTAATCAGGTTATATAGTAAGAAACAGCCTGTTACCTAAAAAAAAAAAAAAAAAGGTAGTTTAAGAAGAAAGCATGAAGGACTAGAGACATTGGACTAGAGTACAAAGGAGGATGGAGGTGTAGAGGGAGGAAATTACTTATTGCCAATCAAGAAAAGACCTGAGCCTCTCAGAGTACAGTTTGTATTTATCCATGCTCTGCACACAAGCTCCAGAATGAACCTGATTGGCAATTTTCACAGTTACATTTACTGTGAAAGCTGTGACATAGCTTCCAGAATTGTCTGAACTGGAGGCTGGACAGAGGCAGAAAAAAGAGCATAGTTGGGAACTAGAAAGAAAATGCTGTCATTTATACAATGAATTACACATTTTCTTAATCTAGTATCATATTTAGTACTTTCCTTTTAGGACTGTCCACTCTGTCTCATTGAATTTTGGAGTGATCTGGTAGCAACCAGGTTCCAGCTGACTGGGAACAAAGTAGTTGTGGAATTTGTGTTCTTGTCTTCTGATTTGATAGACTTCAGTTTTCTCTAAGACATCTTTTCTTACCAGGCTGACATTGGAACTTCTGGGGTCTGCTCATTAAAAGCATACATTAGCCAAGCTGAGAGAATGAGAAACACCTTAAATCATAGCCTTTTACCTATCCTCTAAACTTCCACTTAAAATTATAATACCTTTCTTATTAATCTGTTCCCTGTTTGGCTTTCTGTGAACTATAGGAGTCTCCAAAACTTGAGGGAGAAGTTCACCATTTTGTTCTGGAAGAGCAAATGCTTTTTTCATTCTTTCTCTGGCATATCTGCAGCTTTTGGAGAAAAATACAAGAGGTGCCATTTCTCTCTAAAGAACACAGATAAATCAACAACAGCTTTCAATGCTTTGAGATGTGAATTTTGCTGTTAAACCAAGACTTGACTTCTAAAAGAACTTGGTTTTCCAATTACTGATACCTAAATTAAAAAAAAAAAAAAAAGAGGGGGCAACAAAACAACCAACCACCTTGGACGTTTGTAAATACGTGTTCATTATTATTGTCAGAAGTGAAGATTCAGCAGCAAAAGTTGGTAAAGTAGAAAGTTAAGTTTGCACTTCCGTAACTACTTCTGTTTTGTGATTTCAGATGGTCTTTGATATGCTGGTACTTCAGAAGCACAATACAGAAATGACAACTGCAGCAGGTGAAGCGTTCTACACGCTAGTGTGTTTGCATCAGGTATGGCATTTAGACACACCCTGAAAACCAGTCACCTGTTAAAGGAGAGGGGTTAGTTACTCTGCATCTGGCAAATCTTAGAATTGTTCAGGTTGGAAGGGACCCTCAGGAGGCCTGTAGTCCAACCTCTTGCTCAAAGTGGGGTCAATACTGAATTCAGATCAGGTTGCTCAGGACTTTTTCCATCTGTGTCTTGAAAACCTCCAGTATGGATATTCCAAAGCCTCTCTGAGCAGCCTGTTGAATGCTTTATTACCCTTGTAATTCATGTGTGTTCAGCACCTGCCAGATAGTCTTGGTGGCCCATCACTGGACTTGAATTCCAGTTCATGAGTATCCTTCTTGTGCTAAGGAGTCCAAAACTGGACACAGTACTCCACATCTAATCTAACAAGTGCTGTGTAAAGACAAATGTAAATACAGCCTAGTATGCTGCTAGTGTTCATTGTTGGCAAGGCACACTGCCAGCTTGCTTAGCCTGCTAAAGCAGGACCTTCAGGTCCTTTATTCAGCAGAACTGCTTTGCAGCCTGTCAGTTCCCAGTCTGTACAGTTGCAGGGGTTGATCTGTTTCAGCTGCAGGACTTTGCATTTGTCCTTGCTGAATTTCATGAGGTTCCTGTCGGTTCATTCCTCCAGCCTGATTAGGTGTCTCTGAATGTCAGTCCTGCCCTTGAGTGCACTGAATGCACTCCCGTTTGGTTTCATCCACAGGGCTGAGGAAAGTGCATTTCCTCTCCTCCAGGTCACTGACTAAAATATTTAACAGGACAAGGCCCAGATGAGAGCTCTCAGTGCCATTTGTAACCAGCTTCCAGGTGGAATATGAACCATTAACCACAGTCCTTTAGAGGCTGACAATACGGTTTGCATGTGTCCTCCTTGCACTGGTGATCAGTCATGAACTCCCTGTTTAGCTGGGTCAGTGTCCTGACGTGTCCATATTGCTTTCCTTGGTATCTGGACAGGCCATTCTTGTGCTTGGAAGAGGTGGTCCTTAAAGACCTGTCAGCTCTCCTGAGCTCCTTTCATCTTCAGAGCTATCTCCCACAGGATCCCACCCACCAGTCTTCTGAATAAGCTGAAATCTGCGCTTGTGGCATCTAGGGTCTGTACTCAGCTGCCCTCTATCCTCGCTCTCTTAAGGATCCTGAACTCCACTATTTCATGGTCACTATAGCCAAGGCTGCTATTAAGTACCACATCCCTGACCAGCTCTTCCTAGCTGTGAGTAGCAGATGCAAAGTCACCTCTGGGTGGACCATCTGGCTTTTGAGCATATGTCAGTAAGATAATCTCTTGTAAGTGTGATTTGAGAACTTCCTCAAGTTGCTTGAAGATGACTCGGTCCACTACTCACCCTGTTTGGGTGATTTGTAACAAGCTCCCACCACGATGTCATCTTTACCACCTCTCCTCTGATGACTCATGAGCACTCAGCTTTGTTGCTCAGTCCATAGAAAAGCATCCTTAATTTGAGCTGCCCTTTCACATAAATGGCAATCTTCTGTCCTCTTCTTCCCTAAACAGCTTCCTTAAAGAGCCTCCGTCTGCCCATTGGAGCACTCCAATCATGCCGCCTGTCCTACTACATCTCAGTGTCTGCAGTGATGTTGCGGCTCTGCATCTGCACGTGGAGCTCTAGCTCTTCCTGTTTGTTTGCAAAGCTCAATGCATTTCTGCACAGACATTTGAGTCTGGCCTCCTTTCAACCTGTTCCATCCTTCCTGATGAGCACTCTTAAACCCATCATGCTTCCTTGCATTCTTGCTATTCTTGGTCTCTGTCTCTTCACATATCTACAGGATGTTATTGCGATCCCCCAGTGTGCCCTTCCTGCCAGGTTGGCAAGCCTTCGACAAAGATGTTCCCAAGCCACTTTGTCATATGGATCCTCTCTATTGTTAGCACCCCTCACCCCTCGAAGAGGGACTCATGATCGTGTAAGACAAAAAGACCCTGTGACACCAGTCACAGGTGGCAACTTCATGTTATGCCTACCCCCACCCAAGCCTTTCACCAGCAGAACTGAGGGGACTGCCATTCTGGCTCCCGTGTCCTTCACCCTTGCTCCCAGGGCTCAGTAGTCACTCTGGACTTGCTCCAGGTGCCCCTTGGCAGTGTCCTTTTAGTCATGTTTAACATGTTTTTGTCTTCTGTTTCTGTCCAAGTAAGCATGAGAGTAAGTAGGAAGCTCTTAGAAAGGAATCTAAGCTCTCTGTCCCAGGGAAGGGAGAGCCTGTGGGAGGAGACGGTTGGTACGGCACGCCAAACACGGGGCAGGCGTGAGGAAAGAGAAGTGCGGTTTGCAGGAGTAAGCCTACGCTCAGTGCGAGCCAGAAGGCACTTGGAAGGGTGTGCCTTAAAATTTTCTTCTTACTGTGCACTGCAAAGCGCTGTACCTAGCTCTGAAGGCTTCTTTAGCCTTACTAAAAAACCTGGTCTGATGGAAGGGCTTTATCTGGTGTAGAGGTAGGTGAAAGGCTGCAGGTCCATAGTCGCTTCTGGCGCACTGGTCAGTGAAACTGGGTAACAGGTGGAGAAGTACTGATAGTTTTCTGTCAGAGCCTTGATTCTAGATTTTGTCCTGATGAGAGAAGTTGTGTATGTTGTATTTTTTTTTTTTTTTTAAGTTAATAAAATTCTCATTTATTTAACAGGCTGAATATTCCGAGCTAGTTGAAACATTGCTATCAACTCAACAAGATCCAGTAATTTACCAGCGGTTAGCAGATGCCTTCAACAAGCTTACTGCAAGCAGCACTCCTCCTACACTGGACCGTAAGCAGAAGATGGCCTTCTTAAAGAGTTTAGAAGAATTTATGGCAAATGTTGGTGGACTTCTCTGTGTAAAATAAACAACAAAACTCTGACTAATTTAGACCCTTTCTGCAAAATGCACTGAGAAATGCTGAATGCTGACTAAATCTTGTACCTGTCTCTGGGTTCTTTGCAGCCATCTCAGATTCTAGAGAGCCTGGAAGTTTGGACATAACACAATGGAATAGGAGAGGTCAACTTTAAATCAGCTTCTGCTATTATGTGTTAGCTGCAATCTGTCATACTTGTGTGTGGGAGAAAATGAACAGAAAATTTGAATATAATTTTTTTTCATATATGTGCAAACAGATACGGGCACAAAGAAAAATAAACGCAGTGCCTTTCCCCCTGCACTGGTTTAAAATATGAGTGGCCAGATAAACATACAGATTTTTTTTTCTACCCAAAATCATATTAGAGTGTGATGCATATACATATAAAGCTCTAAACAGTGTAGCTGATTTTTAAGCTTTATTTTTCCTTTCTTAAAGTTTGAGTTTGTGTTCCAATGGGGAAGAAAAAACAAATGGTGTTTTAACTTGTGTTTAGTTCTGGTTTTCTACATCAATCTGACATTGCATGTTTAATGCAATGCAGGTTTTTACATTGTGTTCTGCTGCCTAAAGTTCAGGAAAAAAAAAGGTGTATATTTTTTGTTCCCCTAAAATGAACTTTAGGAATTGTAGCCATTTCATTGCCTTAATTTAAAATCAAAACAATGAAAACAAAAAAAAAAAAAAAAGAAAAAAAAGAAAAAAGCTCATATACTTTAGATAAGAAGTTTAAGGCAAGATCTGACTCTTCAGAGTTGGTTTATGATGTTGGCATTAAGCTGCTGTGTACCTCTTGCAGCCCTTCACGTTGATGTGTCGTTTTGGAATGAGTGTCTAATGCAAGGTTCATGTGTAGTTTTACTTTCAGTATCTGTTTTGATTCATACCTAGGTTGCACACAACTGCAATGTATTTCTACACTGAACTGTTTGCTTAAGCAATAACAACTCAAAAGGTGTAAATTACTGGCAAACTTTTAAAAGTTGGGGCATTAGCTAAAAAAATTATGCTAGAACAGGGGAATCAAATGCTTTTACTCAAGGGCCATACTTGTTTGACTCAAGTTGAGAAAGGTAATTTGGGATGTGCAGTGCTGTGGGGGATTTTTGTTTGCTGAATCTAGCTCTACTTCTGCAGAGCCCTCCCAGCCGCTCTGCTCTTGCTTGGTTTTTTTTTATATCAGCACTTTAGCTATTATAACAGCAGAATATAGTGCCCTGAGTATAGTGGACCAACAAGGCAGAGCAGCACACAAATACAAAAGCAAGGCCTGCTTTGTCTCCAGTCGTGAGCCAGAGAAAACTGAAGCAAACACAAATGCTGCGCGTTTAGTAAAATTGATTTTTGTGAAATACGTGGAGGCAGAAGTGGACATTTTTGTTTAAGACCTCTGCTAGATTATGCTGTTGAATATTTCCCATGTGTTTTTAAAATATATATATAAAATGTACAGTATACACCTTTACGTGGCTATGTGTAGCATCTTGTTTGCAACTCTGTGCCATTCTTCAGCTATTCATCTCAAACTAGTCACAATAGCGAGAATTTTTAAAAGGCATACATCTGTAATACTGTGCTATAAGTGATGTACGGCTTTTTATTTTTTTTTAGTTAAAACCATACCTGTCTCAAGCATGGATCCACAAGGCCAAAAATGCTCTCTCTCCATTATACTTTTCTCTTAATTTATGTGAAAACTGGACTAGGGCAGATTTACACATTAAAAAGTGACTATATGACTTGTTAGATAATGTACTTTCCCAGATAATATTTTATTTCTGAGATAATTTGCAGAGTATTATACGACAAGGGTATTGCTCTCAATTTTTTTTCTTGAAGCTCTAGTGCTTTTCTTCAAAAGATTTCTTGACTCGGCACTTGCACAAAAGATAATGATCCTGGCAGATCCTTCTGTTTTTAAACTGTTCTCATGGCAGATTTCTTAAATTTGTCTGGGTTTTGCTATGGTTTTGAAACTGCTTCTGGATTTTCTCTGAGTTTGTGCATTGGATAGGGCAGCAGTTCTGAAACCTCTTTTTTTTCAGATGAAGGGGATTAAAGCCTAGGAACATAAGTGGTCACAGGAGTTGCTAGTTTATCATGATGTGCTCGATGTCAGATGTCTAGGCCAAAGTCTTCAAAGAGATCATAGCAAATACCTTGACATTTTTTGGATCTGACTGAATAACTGATGTACTCAGTCATCATTTCTTTTATAACAAGCTCTGTCACTATCATTTTTTTAATCCTAAAGCTAGCTCACTATTTAAAAAATATTTATTAACTTTAAAATTTTGAAATCCTCTTGCATATTGTGATTGATCGATGGGAGCACAAATTGAGTTAGTATTGAGGACAAAATATAATGTGCATACCCATTACTTATTAGGCCCTCTGTGTGGTAACAGACAGACACACGTGGCATCTTTTGACTTTCAAGACTTGCTGAAGTATGAACGCTTACTTACAAAGACTATTTTTGAAGGTTGCTTAAAACTTCCCTTTGCCCTTCATTTAAAATTAATACTATATGTTAAAGGGAAACTGTCCTGGTGAGTTGGGTTTCTATATAGTTTTCCTGCTAGACATTATGGTAGGCAACATTTTTCCTTTCTTGTTTCTTAATTTTTCTTCCATTCTCGTATATTCAACAAGGATTTTTCCATGCCATTTTATGTTTCTTTTAGAGCAAATGCTAAGATATCTCTGCTTAGGGACATCCTTGAAGTTGTTGCAAAAGGTTCTGGGAATAAGTTTTATCAGTTCATACTCCTGCTGTCTAGGTGGCTGCTTCTACCTAAACTATTTGGCTTCTATATCCCTTCAAAAGAAAAACAAAAAACAAAACAAAAAATCCTTCAGTGATCTTCTACACATCCAGTTGCTGTAAATCTAGATGTGAAAGCTCATTCAAGTCCATAGGAAAGACTCATAGAACGTTTTTAGTGAACATTGAGAGTTGGCTCTGTGGAAGTGTTCTGAAATTTTGTACCATCACTGCATTGATTTTCCATTCACTGTGCAAAGTGAATAATGGTTCTAAAAATGCACCTGTTTTTTTAAGGAAAAAAAAAAGGCAACTCAAACTGAATTATAAATGCTGCACAATATAGTTGTGGCAAATATGTGTCTAGACTTTTTCTAAAACGGATCATTGCTCCAGTGTTTTCATTCTGAGACTAGGAATCAAGTAGCTGCTTTTCCATTTTGCCAGCTTCTTCCCCATTGTAATAGATAGTTCTAATGCTGGCATGATAATTTTCAGTTGTTCAACCTATGATTTTTTGATGCTGGCAAGCATCACCATCTAGTTGGGTCATGAAATTCAAGACCTTGAAAGCACAGATACACATGGATAGGGAGAAGTGGACTACTACTACATGAAACTTCCACTTTCATGTGCATTTATGCCTTAATTATCTTCACTGAATTACCACCAGAATCTGCTACTTATTGCCCAGAGGTTTGTGTTTCACTGTTTAGTGATAAAGGGCTCACCGTTTTCCTCAGGAATGAGAAACTTGTTTTCTCAGCGTGTCCAAATCAGAGGGGTTTGAATCAGAGTCATCTCTTTGATAGTGCGTAGCGCTCGCTAAAGCCCCAGTGTTTACCTGGGTAAATCCCTTTATATCTAAGCCATGTAGTTCTAGAAAATAAGCTTGCTCAGAGCAGTCAGTTGTCCATTTAAAATCTATTTCTTTAAAAGGTAAAGCAAATTCTAATTTGTGATCTGTAAAACTATTCAAAAATACAAATTGCAGCATTTCTCATGTAAAACACTTCCAAGTAATTTCAGTTTTGGTTAAATTATTACATAAGAAGGGGTGTTTTTTATGGAAGTAGCTTGATGAATATAAGCGCAGGAGTAGGAGCCAGGCTCCTCTAATTTTGTACCAGTTTTTCCACTGAATCCTCTGTGGCCATTGGCAAGTCGCTAGAACTGTGGTGGTGTTAAAATAGCGATAATACCTACCTACCTCACAGGGATGTTGTGAGGATTAGCTTATGCCTATTAAATACATTGAGGATTTTGGATGCTATGTAAATATTAAATATTTTAGTTTTGTGAGGTGTAAGATTTACTGTAATGAAAACAGAAGGTTTTCATCATTATAAAGCCCAGTAGAGGCAGCAGTGGTGAAGTATTCCCCAAGAGTGGTCTACTGCAGTACCGTAATGCTTGCTGTAAATTGTAGTCATTTCAATTACAGGAAACTGAAATGGTGGATTCTTCTTAAGTAAGATTCCCCACCAGTGTGCCTCGGTTCTGGTCTACGTAGTGAGAGGACAGTTGTTAGTTATTCAGGCTTTGGTGCCTCTGCTTCTGACAAGTGCCACTTGTAGTGGTAGCGTTTTTGGTTTGGTTCGGTTTTAGGTTTTTACACTTTTCTGCAAGGAACAAACAGCACTAGTTTCTCCCATATTCGTTCCAGTCACTCAGTATAACCAAAGCCTAACGATAACATTTAAAAAGCCAGAACCACATACACACACCCCCACACCACGCCTATGCACACACCCCCCCTCCTAAATTTACTTTTAATATGACTAGATTCTACCCTCTTTGCAGTAAATGAGATTAATCCTTTCTAGCACTAATGATGAAGCAAATCATGATGTGTGATTTGCTCTAGAGCCTTAAGCTCTCGGCTGTCTTACAAAACCTTTTTTTCAATGTGAGATTTCTTGGGGCCCTAGCAACTGAGAAATAAGGTATCCCTGGCTCTCCCTTCTCAGTGGATTAATGTTCCCTACCCTGCTTTTCCTGTCCTTTTAAGCCATTCTTCCAAAAGAATTGGAAGATCCTTCCAACCTCAAGGGTAAAATACTACCCACGTGATTTTCCAATCTGTTACAGTTTGATACTTGAAATTGATAAAATCCTTTCTAATAGCATTCCCCGGCACATTTTGATCTCCCATTGAACTGTTCTAGAGTTTATAATTAATCCCTACCCTGCTTTTCCTGTCCTTTTAAGCCATTCTTCCAAAAGAATTGGAAGATCCTTCCAACCTCAAGGGTAAAATACTACCCACGTGATTTTCCAATCTGTTACAGTTTGATACTTGAAATTGATAAAATCCTTTCTAATAGCATTCCCCGGCACATTTTGATCTCCCATTGAACTGTTCTAGAGTTTATAATTAAGAAAAAAAAAAATCCTTTTATTTGTTCCCTTTGTGCAAAATGAGGAACCTCCATGCAGTGAACATGCAGTTTTAAGGCAATAAATGCTAGTACTGCTGTTGGTCAAGTGTGTAAATATTTTAAATGTATACTTCAGTACTATGTTGACTATATATATATAAAAATGCAGGGATTGAAGTGCTAGTTGATTTCAAGTATTGTTTTACCTGTACAGTTGAAGATACGAAGTTGCATAGAAATATTTCACAATTTGTTGCAATAAGACTTGGGAAATGGCTGTGTAATCAAGCCTTATCACAACTGAATTTCCAATTTTGAAATGAACACTTTGTGTATTTTTAAGATCCATAAGCAGGAGGAGGATAAAATTGTTTTCCACTAAAGACTTTTATTATTTTGTTTTGGCCGTGTGTGATTTGTGTCTATTCTTGTATATTTTTCTAAAATCTCGCCTGCATTGAATCCCTGAAATAGCATCTGTTATACCTCCTTATGGTAGAAACAAAAATAGGAACATAAAACCTCAGGCCTACACATTGTGCTCTTTGGCTACTGTGAACACACAGTAATTCAGTTAAAGTTGATGGGGTAACTTTAATTTACATTGGCACTTAAGGCATGAGTTTGTTGATCAACAGAAAAAAAATGTGATTAGGTGTGTGACAGGACTCTCTCACTGGACTGCAATTACCAGAAGTGGCTGTGAATATATAATCAAATTAATCTTTTCCCATATCCTCAAAAAAAAATTAATGGTGACTTTTCAGGTCACTGTTATTGGTGGCTTTTGTCTACCCAGAAAGAATACTGACTTCTGGGTCTTGATTTGTGTGTGTGTGTGTAGATTGGATCTAAACAGTTTCTGATGATATCTGGCACAGAGATGTTCTTGAAGCTCGTAATCTGCTCCCTTGTAAGTGACATCTAACAGTATGTCACTTCACGTAGATCAGAAAAGTTCAGTTACAGGCAGCAGTTCCTAATGTGCTATACTACAATTACATTTGGATAAACTACAGCTATTTTCTATTGTTCCCCTCTTTTTTCATGCACTCACATCTTTTTTAAAAATAAATAAATAAATAGCTTCACAAATCCTGAAAGTAAAACTACGCGACAACTATGGTGGTGACAGCTTGCTATACATCTTGGCTGTATGTATCACTAGAATTTTCCTGGTTTCAGAAGTAAAATTATTGCAGTTATATATTTATATTGGCCTGGTTTAGTTCAGTGAATGTTTTGGTAAAGGACAGAAACATTTAAGGTAATTTTGTTGAAATCCCTGCAAGCAGCTGGTAAGATTAACAGCAGCATATCCAAGAGCCTTTCATGTAGAAAATGGAACTATTCTGCTTTACCTTAAATATGAGGTCTGGAATAAACTTGAATGATTTGGGTACAAAGCCTTTATTCACACTTGTTTGTGTAAGTGTATGCAAAACCCATCAATTTTGCCTTCATGAAATGTCCATTTGCTTCAGTCGCGAGTGGTGGAGTTTTTTCCCTCCACTGATTTGCCATGTACTACAAGCAGAAAGGTAGGAAAACTCAACCTTCCAAGTGGAATTTGGCAGGTCAACTGAGGAGGAGGTTGTACAGGAACTGAAAGAAGGGAGGAAGAGGAGGAGGAGGAGAAAGTAGAAAGTTTGCAACCTTATGTGGAGAAAAATACAAGCTAATCTGTAAGAAGAAAAAGATACCATAATAAAGCGTTGTCCCGTAACTTCCTAACCTGTGTCATCCTGAGAAGGATTAGTAAAAGCGTGCCATTTCATCAACATGTTTCTTGGGGAAAAGAGAAAGTGCTATTTTGGAATTGTACAAAATGTGATACTATCAGTGTGAGTTTTGTTAATTAAATAAAAACTTTATTTGGGGTAACATTCCAGAGAAATCTACGCCTCCGATGAGCACCCTGAAGTTACCCACTGTGACTGAACTCCTTGCTAGTTTTTCTCCTGTGTGAATATCAGAACAACTGTTTTCACCTTAACATCTATCAAATGTTACGGGATTTGATTTTTCTGATGCACTACTACCTTTGCAACAGAGGAAGGGGGAGCTTTAGGTATGATGTACTTCCCTTTCTCTTCCCACCTGTGGCCTACTGTGCCTGGTTATGAAGGTGTGTGTTTGATTACTGTTTTTGATGATGCAGTTTAAGTTTGTGTCATATTCAGAGCACTTCCACTGTGTTTGGTGTTTACTGAATGAAAGTCATCTCTAGACTCCAATACAAGTATTGATTTGAAAGCCTAATTCATAACTCAGTTTAATAAGTTGTCAGGACATTTCCTGTAATTTTAGAACTGCACCACAACTTCTAACGGTCTTTTGTTGATTCAAATGATTGCTGTAACTCAGAAAATAAACCCAAATCACACACACACATACACTGTGGAGGTGTGAGGAAAATGACTGATGTCCTCAGGCAAGGTCGACACTGCTTTGGGGAAGGCTTATGTCCTGCTGCCCCTTAAGGAAGGACTCTGCTTCTGAAGCACTTTTTGCCTGGTTGTAGGCTGGTAGGCCTTTTCATGATCTCTTAACAAACTACTGTTAAAAATGTACCGTAACACGAATTTTGATAAGTGCATGTGGATTTAAACAATTTGCTCAGCCTCAGGAAAGCTGGAAAAACTGGATACCTGGTTTGTATCTTGGTTACACGGTTGGTTTCCTGCATCCCCTAAGATGGCCAGATAATGTCTAGGTCCTGTGGGTGTAACCGTTGAAGATTGCAGTAGAGCCTGCAGGAGGAGGACAGTGTCATTTTACTCCAGGGACTGAGGAAATGGTGTCCTCTGACTTCTTGAGAAGTAGGTATAGTCTGAATTGGCGTTTCAAAATCAAAAAACAGTAATATCCCCATTGGCTGTTCAGGGGAAAAAGAAAAAAAAAAGTTTTCTTTCTGTAACACTGGCTTATTTCTATTTTCTTGCTTCTTAAAAATTGTGTGAAATAAGTGCAGGAGTATGCGCTTAAGGAAAACTGTAAAATCTGTTGCCGTACGTAACGTTTGCTACTTGACTGCATTTTCTGTTCCACTTAAATTTTACTGGTTTTGCTAAATATATTTTATATATTTTCCTTTCTGCTTCTTGTGATGGCAGAGTAATTACTACTTTGGTGGGAGCACGGGGAGCTAAAACAATTACGAGAAGGCTCTGTCCTGAAACTTCCATGACATTTGTATGTTAGCATGTATCTCAGGCCTTTTTTTTTTTGAGAGGACAGCATAAATCGGGGCCAATACGGAATAGTAAAATCAATGGGGATATTAAAATGTACGAAGTATAGATTCTAGTAATTCCGTTCCAGGCTTTTTTGTGTGTGTCTTGGATTTTATTGTGCAGTTTCGGGGGGAGGGGGGGTGTTAATTCTAATATCTACATGTGGATCAAACACTGGCTGGATGGCTGGGCCCAGAGAGTGGTGGTGAAAGGAGTCAAATCCAGCTGGCGGCCGGTCACAAGTGGGGTTCCCCAGGGCTCAGGTTTGGGCCACTCCTGTTGAATATCGATGATCTGGATGAGGGCATCGAGTGCACCCTCAGTAAGTTTATAGACAATACCAAAAACACAACAGGTGAGAGAATGAGAGGAAACTGCCTCAAGTTATGCCAGGGGAGGTTTAGATTGGTTCTTAGGGATGTCAGGGGAGCTTCAGATTGGTTCTTAGGGAACATTTTTTTCCTGAAAGGGCTGTCAGGCACTGGCACAGGCTGCACCAGGTGCTGGAGTCACCATCCCTGGAGGTATTTAGAAGACGGGTAGATGAGGTGCTTAGGGACATGGTTTAGTGGTGGGTAGACATGGTTGGGCTTGATGATCTCAAAGGTCCTTTCCAAGCAAAAGATTCTGTGATTCCATGATAAAATCTAGTTTAAATGTCAGTACAAGTAGGTCGTATTCAGTGACTAGTTGTCTGCAAGTAGAACATTTCCCCCTCTATTATATTCCATCGACAGGGGCAGGACGCTGTGGAGGTTAACAAGAGGTAATCCCCGGGTGATTGCAGTTGCGTGCTCGGCCGCCTTCCCAAGGCCCGT
>JMFS01044864.1:0-18869 GCA_000699545.1 Podiceps cristatus | reverse complement strand
ATAAAAAAATTAAAGACAACTCCCTTTACAGATGTGGGCTTAGAGCAGCAGGTGAAAGTGCTATCTCAGCTTTTCTTTTGAAATACAGTGCTTTTTACAGTTGACATTTATTCCCATTTCACCTTTTCTGTAAGCTTTGGATTTTTGGCATTCTTTGAGGCCCAGTTTCTTTTGCCTACTCCCCATACAGTGCAACATAACTGCATTAACAATTCTGTAGGAAATACAGGGAACTGGTTTGTATATTGAGATGCTGGTCAGTCTCGACTGGAACGGGCTGTTTTCATTGATGTTGAATAATGCTGTCCTCAGCTGAAAAAACAGGTTGGAGCGTCTGAGGAGAAAGATGTTAATTAGTCTGCATAAAGTGTCACACTGAGCATTTAATACAGATTATAGTATTCTTTGGGACACGGTCCTAGGGTCCTCTGCAGTAAGAAATGGAATAGAGGCGCCTTCTTATTTGAAGAACTATGGGAGTGTGACGTTGGGAGGTGGCTCGTCCTCAGTAAGTTGTGAGCCTGTTTGTGTCTGCAGAAAATATCAGCGTTATTGTTTTGCCATTGTTCCTGCTGCAACCAAGTTGAACAGCTTTTGCTCTAAATAAAGATGCATTTTTATAACAAAAAAGATGTGCTTGTTCTGTAAGGAGAAGTTTGCAGTCTTACACATTGGATGGCAACCTTTCCTAAAGAGGCAAAATTTCTTGAGTGAAAAAAACAGTAAGCCTGTCTGTGCACTTTTTTCTCTTTTTAGCAAAACACATGTTTTACTAGCATTGAAATAAGACAGTAGAGAGCAAAAGATACACTTGGAAAACCTGGGATAACTTGGAAAATCTTACCATTAGAATTTACTTTCATAAGTTTAGCATTGGCATAATACCTTTTATTTGGGTGCTTTTCAACTCTGAATATATTCTAAATTTGAAAGGAATTATTCTTTTGATTGGATGCAGTAGATCTAATTTGTAGCTCAGTGTTTTATATACTTAGTAATGCCGTCTAATTTGAATATAGTCACATAAGAATGCAACTTTTAATCAACTATATCCCTCTTATGTCATGGCAACATGCACTTCAGCACATGTTTAGACAGCACTTTCTAAGTAGAGGGCAAAAAATCAACATGATTATATTAATTTGAAGAGTCATCATGTGTGTCACTGGGCTAAGGTTTTTCGACATGTACAATTCAGAGGCCTGTAAGGTAAATTGTGAATGTAAATCTTGCTGATTTAGCTTATGTTGGATACCTCTGGAGTTACGGACTTGTGCGATATTGCAGAAGCACCTTAATTTGAGTTTTCCCAAACATACTCTATCCTGGTTGGTATACAGCCCCCGACTGGGACAAGTTTGACACATTGTGGAAGATAATTTATCTAATGGCACCCATATCACCAACTGGTTAGATAATCTTAAACAGGAAACCACTAGAAAAGGGACATGTGTAAGAACAGTTTTACATGAGAAGCCACTTCAGTCCCTGAAATAATGCAGCTGCATTACAGGATTGAGACTGCTCTGTAAGGGCTGAGGAGTGTAAAATATGTAGGACCTCAATTAGTAAATAAGCCAGCTAAATGCAAATGTATCATTAATAACAATATGCAGCAAGGAAATAATGCATATTAAAAGTTCTGTTTGTTCCACAGCATTGCCTGTCGACGGTGTGTTGTGGTTGGTAATGGAGGAGTACTTCGAAATAAGACATTAGGGGAGAAAATTGACTCATATGACGTGATAATAAGGTAATTAGTATCTTCTTTTCATTATGTGTACATGCAAAGAACTAACAAACTTTTGCTGTCAGCCAGTAGCTTTGGAGTTCAGTTATACAAATGAAAATGTATAAAACTTCCTGGTTTACTTATTCTGTCACAGCATTCATTTAAGAAATTTTAGGAGAAAATGGATCTGTGTTTTATTACACAGACTGATACAGGGAGGAAGAATCACTGGGTCTGCCTGATGCACAGATACACGTGTACAAGGTGCTGCCATTAGGGATGGGTCCGGGCATATGCCAGCCCGGAGCCCTGCATGTGCCCCTCACTGTGAGCCAGCATCCTAGGCAGCCCTGCCTCTTCCCTTCCACACCACGCCTGTCTGACCCCTGTGCTGGCGTGTGCCTGGCTCAGAGTGGATCAAACAAAACGCTTATGCTGGGAAGTCTGTCTCAGGCCACGTGTCAACTGGAGGAGGGTGATGGTGTCTGCCCCTTTTTCTTCAGCATGTTAGTTCATATTGGAAGTTTGAGATGCCTCGATGTACTGGGGTGCTGGGGTCTGAAGAAGAGGCATCTGGAGTAGGGAAACTGAGGAAGTGTATTTGGAAACATACTGATAAGGCAGAAATGAATGCATGCAATTCTTCAGTTGTAGCTCCTCTTGTAAACTTAGAACTATAGAAAGTGATCTAGATAATAGCCCCATTCTTAGGAAACTTTACTTGCCTGACAACTCTGTGCTTTACAAAAAAACCCCAGCTTGCACTTACTTTCCCTGTTTTACAATGATGCAAGGAAGCTCCATGGATTGTTTTTAAGCTATTTCAAGTATTTGGGCTCCTTGTAGATGTATCTTCTCTTAAAAGGGGAATCGTTATGTGGACTGGTGTCACATTTAAAAACAGCTCTAAATTCAGATATTTCAGAAATACAGTATGCATTTGTTTACTGTGAACTAACAAAGAGGCACTGCTTGCAATCTGTATTTACTGATGACTCATGATAAAACTTTGAAATATTCTCATATCTACTTACCTTGCTTTGCAAACATTTTCTCCTAAGCAGTATGCCTCCTATTCTGAGCACTCAGTCACATTGGCAGGAATGGAGCATACAGAGAATACAGAATACTCCAAAGAATATACAACACACCCACCAAACAAAAACTGCAAGATGGAGACTCAAACACAGCCCCTTTAACACCTCAGCGTGGAAACTTGACCCACCTGCTCGCTGCTTATTAATTGTTATATCCCTAAGCAGTGGCAGCTGTATAAGTAATATTGTTTAAAAAAAAAGGTAAAAAAAACACCCCAAATCCCCCCAAAAACCAACATCCAAGAAACCCAAACAAAAAAAGCAAACATAAAGATGTATTGGCATCAGGTACACAGTCATACTCTCTGTTCCTCTATGCTGTAGATAGTCAAGAGTATTAAAACCCTCTTGAATTCCTTCCTGTATGACTCAGATCACCTAGGAGCATGAATGGAGCAATGAGTAATTCTCCAAGCCAGATACTCTCTTTGGTCTTCTCCGGTTTCTGTGTTTGAGCCAAATCAGATGGCCTTCTGCTCGAGTGGCACACGATAAGCGATCGCGCGATTGTATTCTAAATCACCTTGGCCAAGTTCCCATATGTACTGAATAGCTCTGAGTTAGGGGGTGAGTGCACCTGAGAATTACTTACCTACCACGTAATGTGATAAGTGAACGCTGGGCCACTAAACCCTCCTGGACCCAGACATGCTGCCTGCCTTGCAGCCTGCTGCGTGTGCCAGCCATCGCACAGTAAGGACGTGGGTGAGGTAGTCATTGCTGTCTCTGTCCTCTGCAGAATGAATAATGGCCCCGTTATAGGGTATGAAGAGGATGTTGGGAGGAGGACGACTTTCCGCCTTTCTTACCCGGAATCCATCTTCTCAGATCCGATCCACTACGACCCTAATACGACTGTTGTTCTCATCGTCTTCAAACCACGTGACTTGAAGTGGCTTTGGGAGATACTAGGTGGTCAGAAAATAGTGAGTTTAATTATTCATGTACTTTGGCTCAGCTTGCGACACATCTCTTGTGAAATACCTGGTTAGCTTTTAACCTTAGTCATCCTAGCCAGAGGGAGCACTGGATCTCCTAGTCAGTCTGCTCAATATCCCTTTCCCAGAAATGCTTCTGTCTTCTTTGTCACACGCATTTGATCAGTTCTTTACTCCAAAGCAGTTTTCCTCTTGGATATACCTTTTTATCCTCTTCCTAGCACAGCTTTATATTCTGACATGCATGCTCCAGGCATTTCCCAGATTATTTTCTCATGCACTTGGTGGAATTGCAGAATAACATTTGAAGGGACCAAACTCTGGAGGTCTTTAGACCAAAACCTTGTTGAAAGAAAGCAGGGCCAAGTTCAAAGCCCTGCTAGGTTCTGAGGGCATTGTCCAGGTAAGCTTTGAGTATTTCCAAGGATATTTCTACAACCTCTGTTTCAGTGCTGCAGGACCCTTACAGGAAACAATTTCTCCTCATCCTTTCACTGCGTGCCTCTTGAAGAGTCCGATCCTGTCTCTTTTTGTAAACCCCTACCAGATAGTTGAAGATGTGCTGAACAAGCCCAGCCTCCTCAGACCATTCTTGTTTGCTGTGCCCTCTGGCCCCTCAGCTGCTTTAGTGCCCTTCTGCTGAGCTTGCCCCAGTTTGACTCTCTCCCTTGCGTAGGGGGGAGCCCAGAACAGTATTTCTGCACAGAAAGGCAGAGTACAAAGTGCTTGAGAACGAGAAGTCCCGTCTTGCCTGTTCTCTATGCTCTTATTAATGTGGCCAAGCACACAACGAGCATTTACTACTTCTGGGGCATGCTGCTGATGTGTGTTGTCCAAACCTGCAAAGTGGTTTTCCAGCCAGCTGACCCAATCTCTGCTGCCGCAGTGGGTTATCCTGTTGCAGGAGCACAATTTGGCACATGTGTTTGTTGAACTTTGAGGGGCTCAACACTCTTCTTCCTCAACCTCCTGCCCTTGGATTTTACTCTAGAGTTGCTACAAAACCAAACCTGACTGTTTATACCTGTTAAAAACGTGTGTTTACTTGCCTGTTACAGAGTGCTAAAGGCTTTTGGAAGAAACCAGCTCTGAACATGATATACAAATCTAGTCAAATCAGGATTCTTGATCCCAGCATCACCAGAAAAACAGCTTATGAATGGCTTCATTTCCCAACAAGGTTTCCCAAGAAGGAGGTAGGCTTTTTTCTTCTGTGCCTTTTAGTTTTGTGCAACCAAATGTGTAGTCTGAGTTAATTATCTCTTTATTATAGTGGACTATGTTAGAAAATCTTTTGGGTTCACATTGCAGTAGTTTGAATTTAGATGGTGCTCAAAAAAGATGAGAAAATGGAATCCAGAAAGACAGTGGGTAGCCTTGTATGCCAAAATCTTTTTATGGATTCTATACTTAGTATTAAATGAGACTGCTTTTGTGGACGGACAAAATGTGCCTTTTAAAAAAAATCGTGAAAAGCACACAGGCATCAGAACATGGCAGATCCAAAGAGCCTCTAGAAATATTACTGTCTTGAATTATGTAGAGTGTTATGTCAGTAAACCCCAAACAGTAAACCCCAAACAAAAAACCAAACCCCCAAACAAACTAAACCAAACACCCCTCCCCCCAAGAAACAAACAAACAAACAAAAGTTTGTTTCCGAAGATGATCCGAGGGCTGGAGCACCTCCCCTACGAAGAGAGGCTGAGGGAGCTGGGCTTGTTCAGCCTAGAGAAGAGAAGGCTGCAGGGGGACCTCATTGCAGCCTTCCAGTACCTGAAGGGAACATACAAACAGGAGGGGAACCAACTTTTTAAAAGGGTAGATAGTGACAGGACAAGGGGGAATGGACTGAAGCTGAAGGAGGGAAGGTTTAAATTAGATATTAGGGGGAAGTTTTTTACAGAGAGGGTGGTGAGGTGCTGGAACAGGCTGCCCAGAGAGGTGGTGGATGCCCCATGCCTGGAGGTGTTCAAGGCCAGGTTGGACGGGGCCCTGGGCAACCTCGTGTAGGTCCAGGTCTGGAGGTTGGTGTCCCTGCCTGTGGCAGGGGGGTTGGAACTCTGTGATCCTTGGGGTCCCTTCCAACCCAGACCTTTCTGTGATTCTGTGATTCTGTGAAAAGTCCAAAATGCCAAAAAAAACCCCACAACAAAGAAAACCCCTAAACCCCCAAAAGCCCACTGGTTCTAACACGGCTGCAACTTCACTCTGCTGGGGTGGGTAGGAGCTAGGGAGCGCACAGAATAATCCAGCCCTGCGCTAATGACATATGTCTAGCAGCATTCTTGTGCTTTCTGATTTGATGCCAAGCATTGTAATGAGTTAACTAACAATTTGGATGTAGAAATGCATTTTTATGGTCAGTTTATGACTGAAGAATGCTGCTGATGAAAGGTAAGGCTTCAAGCTGGACACCCCCCTTGCGCAGTCAGGACTGACCATGTGCTGTTTAGCACAAATACGGTTCCCTGGGGTCACATCATTGCACAGAGCTGTTTCATCAGGGTCAGCCAACTGACACGTGTGGAAACATTTGACAGGCTGTCACTATGGAGTATCTACCACAACTTTTTTTCTGGTTTAATCTTTGTAATATTTGAGGGAGTTGAGGGTTTTTTGCTTTTGGGGGATTTTGTGCCTTTTTTCCCCCCTTTTTTTTTAAAAAAAAAAAAAATATCTTTTTTTTGAGTCTACTAGTGGCTTTTTCCTGCCTTATTAACTCTCAAACTGGAATACCTAGTTTGGCTGCATGCTTGCTGGGGTTTAGTGGCATTTCAGCTCTTCAGCTGAGGGTGGGAAGAAAGCAGCGTAGCAGTCGGGTGCCTGTCTCCTAAAGGGCCACAGAACGCTTGTGGTCTCCATGGCTCCAGAAATCTCTTGTGTCTCTTCCTTTGCTCCCCTCTCTGTGGGGGTAAAAGCAAGACCAGCGCTGTCAGTGAGCCAAACAGATGTGTACAATGTCCTGGAGGTGGTAGGGAGGCGCAGGCCCCTCAGTCGCTCTGGGTAGTGTGCGTATGCTCTGCTCCTCTCCTGCTCGCTGGGCTCCCCTGCCCAGCGCTGGGGCAATGTGCGTCCGTGCTTGGAGCCTCTTTCCACCACCTCCACATCCCACTGGCTCCGTCCCAGGCTTTTGCAGCCCCTCGTCCCAGGCAGCAGCAATGGTTGAGCTCGGGCGTGCTTATCCTCCCTTTTCCTTGCATCTCTTGCAGGCTGTGGCTGGGAGCCTGCACATCTGCAGTCACTCTGGCACAGCTGGTGGGAAGCAGGTCATGCCTCGGGGGTTCCTATTGGCAGGGCAGCATTTTGCAGGACCTGCTTTGGAGCCTTCTGGCCCTGTAGCGCATCCCTGGGGAGAGCTGATGCTGCCTGCAGGAGATATTGAAGACCGCTGTCCCTTTCCTTGCTGTCTCTGCCTTCTCCGTGACACCAACCTGCCTGCCCTGCGTGGGCATTTGTGCGTAGTCCAGCACGCATTTCTGTTTCTTCGTTAGCAACCGTGATAGTGTGAGCAGAGCTGGGAAGAGCAGCTGTAAAATCAGCTGTGCTGCCCCAGCAGCACTGAGGTCAGAAAGCATTGCAGAGTCATTCCAGGGCTGCACCTATTCCCATTAAATGTGACTGGCTGAACAAATTTAATTACAGGCTGAGGATATCGGGATATTGCTAGGGTGATAGCGTGACAGTACATTTTAAAAGTAGTGTGGCTTTCTTTAGTATATTCTTTTGAGGTCAACTTTGATAGCCACAGGTAACCAGAGCTAGTTGCAACCTGTGATATTCCTGCTACTCCAAAATAGCACTAATCCTGACATGTAGCACTCCTGCCATAATTTTGGGGTCCTGTTAAGTATGGACATAGCAACAGAGTCACTGCTAAGTTTATGATGTCGGGGCCCCAGGGCAGAAAGTTATTTTGCTAACTGGCAGGAGCCCTGGGCAAGAGTAGGGGATTTGTTCTTTCATCTTACAGTACAAATAAATCTTTTTCTGTGCCATCAAGTGCATCTGTCTTCGCTCTGCACAGAGTTTTTAAGTACTGGTTTGCCTGCTTCATTTTCAGAGGCAAATGAACTGAGCCTTGGGTAAGAGTTCAAAAAAGCACGAGGCTTGATTGCAGCTACCAAAAGCATGTCACTCACTTGGTCCCTGAGAAAATTGTTATTTTAGCTATGGGCATTAGTTCCTGAAAGTTTTGTCTGTTTCTGGGGGCACTTTTCCCCCTCAGATTTATCTGTTGGTCTAATGAAAGAATTCACAAACCCTGCCTCATTTACTTCCCCTGATCATTTTAGCCACTGCTGCTGCTAAAACACTGATATACTTGATCACAAGACAGGACAGGGGGTTGCAGTGGGTGGTTGTTCTGTGCTGCTTGTGGTTTAACCCCAGATCGTAAGTGAATACCACACAGCTGCTTGCTCGCTCGCTCCCCCCACCTTTCTTGTAAAAAATGCTAATTTTCAGTTAGGTGCTCTTAATTTTGCACAGTTAAAAAAACCCGTTTATGACCTGCTCTTGATATTTTATATTGCATTTACTTCTGAGCTATGTCATTGTACGGAGAAATAAGCAATTTTATCTACAGTTTCTTTCCCTTTCTAACAGAAATAGTGGTGGAAGGTCTAAAGCTGTGGTGCTCTGGAATTTTCCTGCTTTGAAAAAGTTCAAATGCAGCCGAATTTATGCAACAGTAACATTCATGCTTTTTTAGCTTGATATTATGAAGATTTGAGGCATGTCATATTATTTTGTTTGTCTGGCTCTCCACCATCTAGAAACTTTATAACACATCGTCTAATTCAGTCAAATTTGACGGAGAGAAATGGTCTCCAGTATACTGAAGCCTGACCAGTTTCAAGACAGTAGGATGCTGAGCAGAGGGAGACCTGCCTGATGCTTCTGCTGAGGGAAGGGCTACAGTGTGGGCTCAGCCCTCACTAGGAACTGGAGAATCCCAGGGAAAGCCAACGTAGCAGAGAACCCGTCGTGGGAAACCTGCGGGCAGTACTTTGCTCCTTGAGAGACATGAGAGGATCAAACTGCAGACCCAAATGTCTGTAGAGGAGCCAGGCTGCCTGATTTCCTCTGCCTTCGTTCTTTGGTTTGCTGTTCCCGTCAAGCTGCCCCGTTATTTATGTATGCCTGCTCTTCCTGTCTTGTTTTAGAAACCCAAGCATCCGACAACAGGGCTGATCGCCATTACGCTCGCGTTTCACATATGCCATGAAGTTCACCTGGCTGGCTTCAAGTATGACTTCACTGACAGGAATGGTTCTTTGCACTACTACGGCAACGACACAATGTCTCAGATGATGCAGGTAACAAACACTTGTTTGTGCTGAGGGAAATACAGCTGGTAACTGGGGAAGGCAGTTCAGTATAGACAGAAGTGTGGACTGCAGGTCAGAAAGGCCTCCCATCTCCTGGTTCCATGGGTTAACATTGCTTGAATCTCCTCCCTCTGCTTTTGTTTCTGAAAAATGTGGATAATATTTGTATCCCTTGTGCTACACCATATTCTGCAATGTCTGCATGTGATAAGTCCATTTGTATGTTCTGTTTTGCTTTGCTGGCATTATCCTTAGGCTACGCAGCTCTTGTTCATGGAGGCGTATTTGCTAGCACTGCCAGAACGCGAATAGCCTTGTTTCTGTTCGCTTTCTCCTTTTCCTTGGCACCTCCTTGCACAATTTGTCATAGTTGCCAAACTTCTTAAAAAGAGAAAGAAGAGCAAAGGGAAAGGGAAGGAGTTAAGACCTACAAGTGTGTAGTTAGGAAAAGAACTGAATTTCAGAAATTAAAAGCAGAAAAGCAAAGCAGTTCTTGGAGGGGGATAGGAAGAGAAGGAACCGCTTCCAGGAGGGGGAAGCCACAACTTGCCAAGAGCAGCAGGAGGCTGGCAAACATCAGGGATGCCCTCTCCTCCCTTCTGCTTTGCTACCGTCATGCCTGTTTTTTCTGTCTCTGCTCGCGTCTTCGGCTCTGTACTCTGAGCAACTCCATCTTAGCCCTTTACCTCGGTGTGAACAGTTTTCTCGTCGGTGTGTGTTCCCAGTGCGTGTGGGGACCGTTTCCAGTCCTCCTCCCTTTCCTGAAGAGGAGGGAGGGGGGCAATGCCCATGGGAGCCTCTCATGCCTTTCTGAGGACTCCTAGGTACCTGCTGCTCTGAGATAATTTTCCCCCTACACTGAACTTGCCTTCATTTGAGGCTCTTCTCTGCAGGCGCTTTTTTGTACTGTATGCCAAGCTTGGGAAAGGTTGATCACTAGCTGAATAGACATCCATTAGTTTCCTAAAATCTTGAAACTTTAAAAACCAAACTACTAAAAACCTTACTACTTTTTTAGTGATGTTAAGTTGTAGATATTATACATATATAATCTTTTATGCAGTATTTGTATTATATTCATTTTAACTGGATTCAGTGCCTGATACTGTCAGTACTTCCTGTGTGCTGTCCTCCTCCAGCCTCAGTGGTCTCCTGTGTATCCAGGATCTGGATGCAGCACAGAAGATGGGTTGGTTTTGGTTTGTTGAAACTGATGGTCAGGATGCGTCCGATTTACAAATGCCTGGTGTGTGCTTTTTGAGAACCTGCCTTGGGCTTTTGAGATTTAGTAATTTTCTGACTGCTTGTGCTGTAAATATGGTCATGCAGCTGTTTCCAGTCTGCGCGGGGAGGAGTTGGGAGAGTTAGTACCTGATGGAAAATCTAAATTAGTTTTGAGCAATAGACTTGCTCACCTGTTTTCTTGGGAGATGGTGCTACAGCCTTTGCTAAGAAGTCTTCTCCCCAGAGCTTTCCCACTCTTAGCATTTTCCAAGTTACACAGGTAATTGTAAGAACAATGAACTGATGCTTCTGGTAATAATTTGGATTTAACATTTTTTTTTATTGTTATTTCCTCACATCTCTTTAGAATGAATACCACAACATCAACGCTGAGCAGAAATTTTTGAAGCAGCTTATAGACAAGAACTTTGTGGTCAATTTGACGTGAAAGCTAAATGGAAAATACAAAGAACAATCACTATTTTAAAGATTTGAAAAAATCTTTATTTTTTGTATGACATTTTTATTTTTCGAGTGCAGCATAACTGTTTACTGTTTAAAAGGGGCACAGAAGCCTCACCAAGGCAGAAGCTTCTTCTAAGCTTGAGAGTAATGGACTAGTGCAAAGAGTTAACTGAATTTCTGTGAAGCTATTTAATAATGGGAAAACCATGAAACTTTCAGCTGAAAGTATCAGGGATATATAAAAATGTGATGCAAATCACTTATTTATCAGCAAGAACTTTATCCAAATGATTCCTTCTCTGGAATACTTTTGTTTCTGATGTTGTCCTCCAAAAGAGTTACACTGTCGAGAGACTGAGATGACCAGTGTTTAATTAGTAGATGGATGTAAAGTCTTGAATGTTCATCTTGTAGTATGAAAATGGCTTTAAAACAATGCCTATAAATCATTACTGCGTGTTTGGGTGAAGGGGGAACATATGGAGCGTACAAGCTCTAGCCTGCCCTACGGAGGAGGAGGGGATGTCTATCTTCGGCAAAGAAGCCACAGCTTCTGGAACTGGCCATCGACTCTGAACTGCTGCCTGCCTTTGCCGATGGTGAAGACCATTTGGTCTGATTTGTGGAGATGTTGGTATTGACAACGCTTGTGTTGTCTCCAGTTTATGGAAAACCGTCCTCCCCATGCTGTGCGTCCAGTAAATTTTGCAGTTGGTGACTTGACATAGAAAAGAGGGAGTATGAAGACTGAAGAATTGTCATAACTACCTGTGTGTCAGCCGCTTCCCAGACTGCAGCAGAAACATGAGCTGGGACAGAGATGTTCTCACCTGAGTTTAAATTCAGCGCCAACGATGGTTGGATTCCTAGATCTCCAGGATGGGATCTCGTGTATCTTTGTTCAATCCCCAAGAATCGAGGTGTATTTTTCGATACCAGCACAATCTCCTTTCTCAGATGCTCTAATGCCTTTCCACCTTTGAAATGCATCAGTATGAGCAATGAATGTCCCCATTTTCGGCATTAGAGAGTAGTAGGGAATATCCAAGATGTACCTCAGCTGAATTGTTGTTTGGCTTCTGTTTACCTCTCCTGTCTTGACATTTAGATTTAAAGGATGTGGCTGAACTAAATCATTTAGCAGTGGGAACTTACTCGGGATTTTAATTGAAACATTTAATAGGACACTTGTTTCCTGTATTGGTTTGTCTTGGACGAGCCTGCTGAGTAAGTTTAAATCTGCCTGGGAGCGGCCTTGACAGCTGTCAAAAAAACCCAAGTAGTATGCTGTTCTAATTCTCTCATAGAATGTATATATGTCTTTTTTAATTGTGCCAGGTTTGCTGGAAGATCTTGTGGTTATCTTGATCAATCGCACCTAAAGAAAGTGCAAAGAAGGCCACTTCAAAAAAAAAAAAAAAAAGCCTCTAAAGTTGGTAGAAAAAGTTTTGCTGCTTTTTAATAAAATTACATGGAGAGCTTTAGTATCTTTAGGAGTGGAGCAAACAATTTGAATACAAACCTCTAGCAGGTCAAGAGCACAGCATTTGTGTTTTCAGAAGCTGAAGATTACAGGAGTACTGAGCACAGCTTCTTTGCTGCAGCTATGTAGAGGAATAAGCATCAAAGTGACTGAAGAGTCGTCTCTTTTTTTACCTATTTCTCTTCCGGAGTGCAAATAGGTATTTTACAAAAGAAGCAAACCCACAGCCCTTCCTGTAGTTCTCATCTTGCTTTTAGCCCCTTGCCTCTGCCATTTGGAAATTAGTGAGTGCAGTGTGATTTGGAGGGGAGTCACCGCCCAAGGGGAAGAGGCTTGTGCTTTCATGTGGTATTTTCACCTGATGACCCCCGAGCTTTGGTCCATTTCAAGCAAATCGGACATATCTGAAATACCTCTGGATGTCATAAGTATTGGTGGCGGGGGTGGGGAAGGACCCACATGTGTCCCCAGTGAGGGACAGGCTGTGCCATGGGGCCTGTCCACTGCAGGTGATGCTGCACAGGGAGGAGGCGAGAGTGAGCGTGGAGGAGAGGCAAGTGTGGGAGGTCCTGGGGGCACTGGAGCAGGTGGCTGTGGTGGAAATGGAGGAAACCAAAATTTCTTCACCAGGTGGCAGAAGGGCTCTTCCTCATTTATTTGTATTTCTTTTTTAAAGTTTTTTTTTTTAAACACGCATATTTCTGAGCCTTTGAGGAAGTCTTTGCTCAAAAATCTGAATACAAACAGGTGGGGTTTTGCACCTGCAAACAGTGATAGTACTGTCCACCAGCGTTTTTCTGCGATTATTTCAGTTAATTACAAAGGCTTGAGGTTTGTGTGTGACTGCAGCCGCAGACCTGCAGTGACAGACTACTGGCAATAGCAATTCCACATGGGGAAAATGCCAAGGTGAGGCTTTTTGCAAAGGTGTTGGTGTAGCGCTCTTTGCACAGCAGTCTGGGGTAGATCTCGGACTATGAGAGCAGAGCCAGTAGCAGCGGAGGGCTGGCTCTTCCCCCTGAAACCCACAGTTACTCCCAGAGCTGGGCCCCCCCCCTGCCCCCCCGGGCCGCTCTCCCACAGGTTGCCACCACGCACCCAGCCACAGCCACGTAAGATCAGGCGAGATGCGAGATGCTGACCGTAGGACCAGGAGAGCTGCTGAACGTCCCTCTCCTCACGGTGCCTGGTTCTTGCCGTGGTGCAGGCTGCCTCACTCTGCTCCTCCACCCCTGCTGGCAGGCAGCTCGGCTGCTGAGCATGTGGTTACTTTTTTTGCTTTATTTCTTCTTCCCACTAATCTAAACTGATTACTTCTAATTTTCCTAGGAAGCTTGCTTATTTTGGGGGGGCAGGGGGTGTTTTGCTACAGTCAAAATCCAAACAAAGATAATTGGAAAAAAGGCTTCATGGCAAACAAATGGCATCCCTCAAACTTTTTTTTTTTTTTTTTACTTAAAATAGACTAATTTATTTTTTTTACCACATCAGCTTTTTTTGGTCTAAGATTTTCTTTTTTAAATTTTCTTTTGGATAATGCATTTGATATTCTCAATGCATTTAACATGCTGTCTACAAGCATTTATCCCTATAGGCTGCTCCTTTTTATTTCTTAAAAGCCTCCCCACTTGCATGAGTGACTGCTTTTGGCAATCGAGGTGTAGTCCCTGGGATATTGTTCTCCCGCTTTGTGCTCCTTCAGGGATGTTGAGGCTGCGTGCGCTGAGGTTGCTGTCGCAGGGGGGCTGAGTAACGTGTGGAGCCAGAGCTGTTGATACCGTTGATAAACCATGGGGTGCTGGTTTTTTGAAAGCGCAGCTTCCAGGCCAGTAGCTTTTCCCTTCAATAAGAAGCAGTGACCCAAGTGTAAGATGTAATCTGCCCCCCGCTGTAAGATATTTTGGTAGGGTTCTGTGTGCACCAGCCCGGCTTCATCACCTGCTTCCCAAGGTCATTTCTGCTACTCTGCCTTGAGGACAGGTGTTGGCTTTTACGCTAACTTCATACCGTCAAGGATAACTACCCGTAGTGCGGTGACTACCCATAGTGCGCTTCTCGGTAGCGGCCACAGGGTCTCTTCTATCCGGGCACTCATTTTCACAGGCGTTTGCAACACCAAAGACTTGCCTCGGGACTTCTTGACAAAAGCAATAATGATAACTCAGAACACTTGGATCTTTTCCGAGCACAAGCTGCTATTAAGATTTTCTATTTTTGCCATTCCTGAAAGTGAAATCTCTGCACTGCAACTTCCCTTTAAAAACTACCCACTTTTTTTTTATCACATCGTCAGTAGCAAACCTGTCAAATTTTGAATCCCAGGGTGCTGCCAGCTTTATTTCCGTGTCTGGTAATGGTGTAACTATATAGGTACCAAGTGTTTCCCATTAATTTTCTTCCTCTATCAATAGCGAAGTTGGATGGTCCCATCCCTTCTTCCTCTGTCCTGTTCTCCAGCAGCCCGCTGAATTGCAAGGCAGCAGCATCTTGCAGCAAAAGTGCTCCTGCATTTTATCTGCCACCCCTCTCAAAATGCTGCACCATCAGAAGGATCCAGCGCTAAGGTACCAAAGTACGCACAAAACAGGCAGGGTGGTGTGTGTCAGACGAAAATGCTGTTTGGCTCAGACTTTAAGGGCCTTTTCTGTTTCTTTTCTGTTGGGGAAAGTATTTTTTCTTCTGCTGTAATAATTAAGGGAAGTACTGAGATGACTTAAGAAGGAGGGTCACAAACTATTGCACTAAATATGAATCTGAGAGTGCCTAAAAGGTAATAGTACATGACATTTCCAGTGTCTGTGTTGGTGATAATAATACAGAATCACACCTTTGGTGTTCAGTGATTAGTGTGTGGTACCTCTTGTTTCCTATGGCACGCTTTCCTTTTTAGCAATGCCCAGGGAGGTAGTACAAATACCTTAACTTTTAAGTGGAGTCTGATTTTTAAGACCATATGAAGCTCAACATGTGGTTTTGGTATTGGTAAATACTTACTTTATTTGCCATTTGTCTTAAGTTTTATATGCCTTTAAAGTGCCAGCTGTATTTTGAAGAAATTCTTACAGTTGTTTGAAGTGAAATTTTGAACGCTGTAAATGGAAAGAAATTATTTTCCTGTGAATAAACTGTGTTAAAGACGGTGCCCTCAGGCTTATTTTTGCAAGGTCAGTGCACGGTGCGTGTTCGCGGATGCGTGCGCATGCCCAGCCCTGTTGTTAATGCTGTGTGAAGTACACAGAGTGGTGTCAGATGCGGCATTGAGTTTCAGAACGAACTTTGGTGCTTAGTAGAGCAAACAGATGAAAATTTTTTAACCTAGGTAAGCTGAGCTGTACTGCCAGTGGGGATCTTGCTCCAGGCTGAGGAAAAGCAAAGCTGGGACATAGTTTCTTGTGGGTAAGATCAAGAGCAGCAGCATCCTGGTTTTAATTTTTCATGGGTTTTTTTTTAATCTTGCCTGTCTTGTTGGGGACTCTCGGGAATGCTAAAACAAAAGACGTTTAATTAAAGAGGAAGGCACGTACTGAAAGACTTAGAAAGTGAGAGACACTGGTTGTGATACTTTGCTTGTGTTTTCTCTTCCTCTCTGTGCAGTAAGAACGAGATGCTGGGGAGCGGGCAGCTGCTTAGCCAGCAGCTTCAGGGAGTCCAAGGGAGGAGATTTAGAAAACAAGTAGGTACTCAATGCCTTCATCTCAGCACTGACGGTTTAGGAGTTCACCAGCTCGGAGGAAGTGTCGGTCATTGAGGTGAGGCTGGGGGAGGGGGGTCACACTTAGGGTTATAATTTGCTCCCTGCAACGGAGCTGCAGTTGAATGGTGATGTAGATCAATGATGAATGCGGTGCCGCTTTCACGCAGGTTTTTGCTGCAGGTGAAAAAACGGGGAGCGAGAGGAATGGGAAAAGCTGCTCTCAGATCACGGGGAGAGGCAGGGACGCAGCAAGCATCTCCCGGCCCAGGCAGCCCTGGCTTTTCAGGCCAGCCCAAACGCAGAGCAGCCGCCTCTGCCACCACCCCTCGCTCGGCTTCCCGCACTGCCCCTTGCTGTCCTCAGCTGTGCCTCTGCCTCGGCTGGTGCTGAGCGGGCCCCTGTCCCCGCAGGACACCTGCGGGAGCCCCTCGTGTTCCCCCCAGCCGCCATCTCCCACGAATGCGATGCAGGGGCAGCATGTTCCCCCCATGGCTTAAGGCAGGTCTTCCCAGGTGGGGGGAGCTAAAGAAAAGGGGGGCTCCTTTATCTTATGTCAGGCTGTCAGTGGTTTCAGAGAGACCTTGTGGTCTGGCACATGAATTCAGTGGGTTAAATGTACATTCTTAAAGGCTCCGCTGAATGAAGACAGGATTTTTTTTAAAGATATTTAATAAGATATTTTTTTCAAATCAGTACAAAAATTTTAAATACAAAATTATTTGCTTTTGACATATCTCATATATTCTGGAAACATACTGAAGTCACCAATGCCTGTCCGTCCGTTCCTGCCACCGTTCCATAAGATTTCTGAGATAAAGCACCACATTATATCACTGGAGTCCTTAGTCAACGTTAGACTGCATTAAACTCTGCGTTTAAATAATGGTAATGCCAGTTAAATCCAATCTTAGTTCTGCATGAAAAATCTAGGTCATTTTTGAATCAAAAGCGGTAGCATTAGCTAAAGACATTGAAGAAGTGGTGAGTATTTAACTCTTTCAACCAGCGTAACAGTGTGTGATGGGCAGCACCGTACAGGGAACCACGGCAACGTGCGCTGCCCGTGGGAAAGTTGAGGCGAGGTTAGCACCATTGATGGACAGACAGCGCTGGCAGAGAAGTTGCTTTCCTCACGGACAGAAAGGTCGAGGCCTGCAGGTTCTCCTTGACAATTGGTAACATATAAATAAGGATTGGAAATCAGCTTTCATATAAAATGAGGTTCTCGGATAAATTTGCGTGATCGGTATTGCTGGTAAAGTTATTGGTTGATCGCAACAAATTAGTTAATTAGCAAACAGAGCTACTTCTGCTTCGCCTAGTCATTGAAGAGCACACTGATTTAATTTTCGCTGAGCGGCAGAGTAGGCATCTCTCCTGACAAGCCAGACGCAGGTTCTTAGCAGGAGCACAGATATCCAAATCTATACCACCCTGCTGCATGGCCACATGTTGCCCCAAATGTCTCGATTATGTGGCACAAAGTGAAGGGGGAGCCCTTTGTTTTTGTCTTTGATCTGCCTCGCCTACTGCAGCTGTGCCAATGCAGCCGGAGGCGCTCGGGGTGCTGTGGCGTTTGGAGGTAACCCAGCGCCTGCCGGCGTCAGGGGCGGCGTTCTGGGTGCAGCGACTGCTGGAGAAGGCTCAGGGGGAATAGTTACACCCTCAGTACTCCTTTTCCATCATCAACAAATTGTTCAAGGATAAAACACACCTGCAGGAGTATTTTATAAGGGAGGAAGGGAAATAAAGGTCTCCAGCTAAGAGAACCTTTGCTTGTCAGGCAGATCTGATCTCAAAAAACCCAATGCCTCCCCCCCAACCAAATAAAAAGCCACTCCAATTTTTCCATATGATCCGAGACTGGCCTACTCTGGTTTAGGTCACTGGTTTCATCTCGTAGCTTTGATCAATGCAACAGTCAAATATGCAACAGGAGTGATGTACACTGATTTGAACCTTAGTACTGAATTACTGTGAATGAAATGAAGTAAGCATGGCATCACAGAAATATATAATGTACAGCTAATATGTCCCCCTTGGGTGCAAAACAACTGTTTATGAACCTTATACATATCTTTAGATATGTTCACCGCACCTTTTTTTTATAACTAGTTGTGCATAATGTTAAACTTTGTATTTTTTTTGTACAAGATGGTCCAAAACGGTCATAAAATGCATCTTTCATGGTATAAAAGTTTGAAGCAGAGAAGAAAGGTTTTGATTTTGTGTGTATGTGCGCATGTGTCTGGTTTTTGTTTTACATGGGATACAATAAATATCCTGAAAAAGATGAATGAACGTACTGCCCGGCATAGAGTCCTGCCGCCTGCTCGGATGGCATTTGAACGTAAACCTTGTCTCCGTGCATCAGCTGGACGACGGCACTGCCTGAAGCCTGGTCCAGGAAGCCCTTCTTGTACTCGTCGTAAGTGTACATCAGCGGCTCGTTGTTCTTGAACAACGCCACCCAGACACTGGCCCCTTTACAGTGGACGTGGTAGGCGAAGTAGTAGACGCCGGGGATCTCGCAGGTGAAGATCCCTGTCTGGGGGTTGTAGTTCTGCCGGCCGTTGTAGAGGAGCTTATCGAACTTCACGGGCACCCCCACCCGGGGGAAGGGGGTGAGGAGCTCTGCTGTGAACGCGGGCATCTCGTCGCGGGCATCTCGTAGACAGCAGCGCCAGCCTTGCCTTTCTTGCCCATGTAGCCGTAGGGGGGCTTGACGCCCTCTATCCCTGGCCCCACCTCAGGCAGGTACTGTCCCACAGCCGGCGGAGTGGGTGGGATGATGACCGGGGGACCTGGGGGCCCGGGGGGGCCAGGTGGCCCCTGAAGGCCTGGCTGGCCAGGGGGGCCAAGTGCCCCAGGCTTTCCCGGGGGCCCCTGCAGCCCTGCGGCCC
>KL265884.1:12367-51455 GCA_000699545.1 Podiceps cristatus | reverse complement strand
TTACCGTTTGGGGTTAAACCACGACAACTCCTTATATGAAAAGTTAAAATCCTCTACTTACTTTTGATGGCTGCTGTTTTTATTATTAAAGGTTTTGCTGAGAGTCTGCATTTTCATGTTAACATATTAAAATATGTCGACTGGCACAGAAAAGCAAACTCAAAAATTTCAACTTTAAGTATCTGTTTTAATCTATTATTGTACTTTATTGGCAATATTCCACCAGCAAATGTCTTTTTATTATAGCATCCCATCTTAGCAATACAGAGGAATGCTGTTGATGGCTTCCACTTGGGAAATATGAAATCATTGCTTCTTGCTAGCTATGGGCAAGAAATAGTTTTCAAACCATGCTAAAGTTACAAAAGTGTGCTCCAAAAAAAAAATACATAGTAAGAAATATGTTAGTACCTTTCATAAATTTTCGATACATGGATACAGCAAGATAATTTCTAAGCATAAACAGACCCAGCAAAGAAAATATATTATCTTAAATCAGGTATCGTTCCCCTGTATGACAAAAAATGGGTTGTTTAATAGCATAAAACAAGCAGACTTCAGCCTAGTATGGTACTTGAGGCAGAAAGAGAAACTTTAACATTTTACTTAAGTAGGCTACCATGTCTGGCTAAATCCTTTACCCATAACTGAAGCAAAACTCACATTGGCTTCAGAGAAATCTTTCCCTGTCTACAGGAGTATTGTTGAGTTAATTCAAACCTTGGAGCCTTTCAGTAGCTAGAAAAGAAGTAAAACGGAGAATTGAGGCATTTATCCTAAACTGCACAAATACAAAACATTTGTGAAAACTACAGTCTTTGTGAGAGAAAGGAACGCACCAAGACATTGCCTCAGATGCTTGTGTCAGCAATGCATTCAGCAGCTAAGCTTATAGCAGCACACAGCAGGCGCTCTACCAACAGCCAAGTGCAACCCCTCATGCCCTTCCTTTAATTTTCTCTCTGTTCTCCAGTTAATAATGCACAAAAACACCCTTGTATTTTGTCAAGTGAATGATTAAATGAAAAAGATCTGAAGACAAGTTTTGTAATGCTGGGCAATAGTATAATTGCCTCAACTTAGCAAACTCACTTTCACTGGACAAACCCTACTGTCACACTCTTAGTTACGCATCAGCTCCCCCCACACCAACGTACATACCCACGCTGCTTCACCTCTGGCATGCCTGCCTCAGAACCTGCTGCTTTTTCATTACTCCATGTGAACCAAAAAAATACTGAAACCAGTATTTTAACCAAGGAAGGCCAAGGAAGGGCTGAGAACTGTCTTCTGACAAAAAAAAACTCCAACGGTATTTAAGCAAAGGAATATTCTCAAGCCAGCTGATAAACAAGGTTTTTTCCTGGTGAGGTGCTGTCCTGCACAGACACTCAGTCTGCAGACATGTCCTTGAACCTAGATATTTTCCTTGGAAGCTGAACAATACAACATCAGCCTGCAGTCCCTTAGTTAGCAATCCTGCTCCTATAGTTATTCAGTAAACAGATGATTGAAAACCAGCTATTTCAGATGATTTTTGCAGTATTCTTGCTGAAGTTTATTTATGATTAGTAATATCCATCCTGGAGTGAATCAATATTTGATACACAGGTCTAAGTTAAAACCTAGAATATTTTATGGGCAATATTTACATCATTTTTAGGGCAGTCCCTTTGCATTTTAAAATTTATCCTATGTAACAGTTGGTATGAATATTTTAATTACATCCAAGGATCCACTATAAAAACCAGTGATTTATTGACATATTGAAAGCTGATGGCAGAAGGAGGCACTGTCCTGCTCTAAGCAACAATTGATGGTTTCAGTCTTGGTCCCAGTGGATATGGGTCAATTGTGCTGTAAAAATCTTTGACACTAATTGGTGATCCTCCAGGTTAGCTTATTGGCAGTGACCTATGAGGAAATTTCTTTTCTTTTGCTTGTATTACACTTGCTCTGTAGGCAAATAAAAAGCTACAGTTTGGAGGCTTGTGAATCTAACATGTTTCACAAGCACTAAATGAGATGAAAACTAAGCAGATCCCTAAATTCAGATATAAATTGACATGGTCATAGAAATGAATTGGTTCTCATTAGCTGTGTTTACTTCTACAGCGATCGTTCTTTTGGGATTTTAAATATAAGACCTTCCCTGCTGCTGCATGACACACAAGTCCTGACCTAAAATCTGTGGAAGTTACTGGAAGCATTCAGCTGACATGATCAGATATGGATATTGCCCATATAAAACACAGGTCACATTACTTTCCTGACACCTGCTTTGAAAGGAGTTCTTTAAGTCTCCAGTGACATCCTAATCATGGATCCTTGAACATGACACTTATATCCAAAACAGGAATGAACTTTATATGTGAATTGCTTACAGACATGTATACTGTCCAGTGTAATAAGCAGTAGTAAATTGTTGTGTATGCACATGTATGTGCACGCATAAATTTTTAGAAATACAGCTTTATTGCAAAAGATCTCCTCGTTCCACAAGAATTAGAACTAAGAATGAATTAATGTCTGAAACGACAGTCTTCCAAATCTGAGAATACCAGGCAAATGCCAAGCCAGCTTTAATTTGTATTTATTGATTTCAGTCATTTCAGAACCTAATCCTGTCTTTTCAAAGGAATCTAGACAAAATCTTCAATTATCCAAAGCACATTTTCAGCATATTTGTAATGTTTCACTTTTCTATGTTTTCTGCAAACAAGCATCATTATAATGCCAAAAGAAATCAAGAGAGAACATTGGGGAGCTCCCATAGTGGTCATTTATTACCTATTTTACACAAGCAGCTTAACTGGGACTCCTGTGATCTGGGATTTCTAACAAGCAACGTGACAGCAACTACAGGAGATGCTATATTTGAGAAATTGGAAAATGATAATTACAATGTTGTCTCAGGGAGTAGACGAAGAACAACCTAAAATCGTTGCTTGTTGCAACCACTGCCACGCATTGAGGATGAAATGGAATCACACACATAGACATCTAGGACTAACCAAGAGGATATTTGTATACGTGCTGGGCAAGGGTGCCAAGCACTCCACTGCATTTGCCCTTTTCAACACAAGGCAAGTACCATATATACACAGTTTCTACCCCAGGTTATGATCCTGAAAAATCCCCAGTAACTTCCAGTCTATCTCCTCTCCCCAGCCCAACATCTCAAAACACAGAAGGTAACAATTAATATATCCACATCTTTGTATGCAGTTCCTTACTGACTGACTAACGAATATACCTCTAGTCTGTGTTAACAATATGTTACTCATTATCAAGAAATAAAAAAGCCCTTGTTCTTATTCTTCTTGCATTCAGTGTGAACAGTATTACTGCTCAGAGCCATCATGAATTTTTTTAATTCTAGTCTGAAATAAAAAAAATAATTAGAGCACTACCATGTAAACACAGGAAAAAAACCCTCACACAGTCCTTCTCCCTAAAACCTCACAGTCTAAACACGTGATTGTAATGAAGCATAAATAACCAGCTATTGATCAAAAGTAGTTCTAAACTGTAGCTTCAGTGGGAATATACAATAATGAACACATTGGAAGTACCACAAGAAAATTTACATCTCCACCAAATGTTAGCATAAGAGGCACAGATGAAATGACTTGGCTAAACTCACAAGTTTTTGTGTGTGTTTGTAAATCTGGAATTTAAACAATCTGATTTGCCATGATTTTTGAAACATTCTTTCTTAATGGAAAGTCCCATCAGCTAACAGCATATCCAAGAGATATCAAAACTCCTGCTTCCCAGTCTCTCTCAGTTGCACCCATTACTCCCATCAATCTCAAAATTTATTTGAACCCAGATTCAATCCTGATGACTTCAGGTCAACCATGTTGTTCCCTGTCATTCAATTTCCCACTATTTTCAACACTGACCAATCGGTCATCACAAACATGTTTTACATGCTTTATAGAACAGAAGCCTTGAAGGCAATCTTTGTGGACAGTATCATGATCTTAAGGCTATAAGCCAAGTTCAGTATGACAAACAATCCAACACAGATGTGCACAGCAAGGGCATTTCACCCTAAGATACAGTCACATACAGTTTTCCTCCCTGTTACTGATAAAAGTGGCAAAAGATGCTGCCGGCCAACAGCAAGGAGACTTGAAAATCACTTCCAGTGAAAGCTGGGCTTCTCTCTCCTTTCTAGAAAGATCTGCGTCCTTTAGAAATTAATATCCTGGAGTCATTCCTCTAATAAAAGATGTCAGGTAGACAGACAAGCTCCAGGCTCCCAAAATACATGGCTTCCTCCCAGTGACCACTAAGGAAAAAGAAGCTACTTACCAAATGGCAACTAGACTTCCAGATGTGCTTATACACATCTGCACATCACCAGCACACGGCTTGCACACTTTTGAGTTCAGACCTGGCCTAGTGGTACCTACAATGGCATGTACTACAGGTCTCCATGCTTCGCACCAACGGAACTAAAGGAGGAGTTTTCCCAGTCTTCCCATTTATTCTCAACTGCAAAGTGTCAGATGTGTCAAGTGTCAAAAACAATTGTTGGAAGGTGATCTATCATACATTCTCATGATTCATGTAATTTTCTCTCACCATTTAGTGACATTCCATACACATATTTCAGTGTGGGCACCTCAGAAGCAGGATTTAGTTCAATGCAAAGTAGATACAAGAAAACTAGCCAAAGAGCAATTGAAGCATGAGTTTGATGAGTGCAGCATCTTCTTAGGTGGTTCCAAATACATCTTGTAAATATACCAATAGTCCAAAATAAGCAGTCAGAATTCATGTCTTGGATGGACATGTATTCCAGGATGCCACTTATGCTCTGTAGAATGTTATCTAAGAATTGTGGTGAATCCACATTGGTCACCTCTTCATGCCTTTCAGAGATCCATTTGATAACATGTTTCTGTTTAACAGTAAGAGGTGATCCACTCATTACAGCTTGGAACTACAGGCAGGCTAGCTTGTCTGGTGGTCTGCTTTACTGGCATTAATGAGGGAATCCTCCAGGCAATCCTCTTCTACTCACAAACGAAGGAAAAGACCCTGTCCTCCTTAGTTAGAATTTGTTATTTTCTGTACATGAGGGCTGAAAGCACAATGACCTGCCAACTTGGAAAAAAGATTCAGACATGTTTGCTCAAGTCTGTCAGTCAAAGACAGAGCGCTTCACCTTGAACCGAGATTGTTCACAGGAATTAAGATTAGATAAAACTGTTTTCCTTTTTATGCCCTTGTTACAAAGAAGGAAGACAAGGTCATGTGAAAGAATAAGCAAAACAAAAAATAAGCCTGCAAAGAGCCAAATTTGCAGGTGGACAGTTGCTGAAAAGAAACTCAGCTTATCCTTTGGAAACTTTTACTTTCATTAAGATTACTTAACAATAAGGATTGTGGTGGAGGTAAAAACCTAAAACCTGAACAAAATACAGTCTGCTTCCTTCCTGATGTGGCACATTCCACTGACAAACAGATAAAGGGAATTTTTAATGCAACTTTCAGTATGTTTAGATTCTGTGTTTGTCTTTATTCTCTCCAATATGTTGTTTTTAACAGACAGATGAATGGGATGACTTAACTTGATTCATTGGCACTGCTAAACCACTGACTTCTTTAACAGCAATCATAAATGGTTTCCAGATACAAAACAAGTGTTCCAGCATGGTCCATTGAGCAGAATGGAGAACAATGCCTTTCCCAGTGTCACCACACATGATATATTTATTGATTGCTACCGTATGTTCCAATCAAAAGTGCTTTTAGTCATGCACTACCTGGGATTCCATCTTGTTTATATTCTCTGAGAAAGCTACATGGATAGTAGTAGTTTGATTTTCTGGATTCAAAACTCTGAATTGCTTATAGAAGGATCTTTTATACACCAAATCTTTCTAGCCCCTTTTATTTCTTTTTCTTATATAGTTATATAAATATGTTAAAGTACAGCATTTAAGCATTAGAAAATGTTAATTATTGGCTGGAAAAGAGCATTGACTCTGCAACAATTTAAGTTTCCTATAGCTATAAGCGTATTACACCACCAATCTGCTTGCAGCTGTTCATGAAGGCCACAATATACTACTGTCATTCTCAATATCTTGAAACATTTTTCAACAAGCAACACTTAGAGCTTAAAGAGAAAAAGGAACTTTCATTTATCAGAACATTTCAAAATTTTGTTTTTACTTGTTCAGAGATGAAAGCTAGTATTTTCAAAAATCCTAGAAAGTAGTTTTAATAATTTTTGTTTCATTTGAAGTGTAGTATTTGACAATATATCATAACATATTACTGAAGAAAATAATCAATGTCAAAAATGTTAAATACTTCAATACCATATCAAGCAGATATCAATCTAAATCGAAATGTTAATTTGTGGAGACAAAGTGTTATGACATCATGACATTTTCAAAATACCAAAATACCTAAAACCAAAATGAAATTTAAAATAGGAGTGAGAGTTTAAATATAATCTATGTCCATTAAGGAATATTAGTATAATTTCTCATTTGCAGGAAATAGTATTTTGACCAATATTTAGCTGCTGAAAGTTTTTCTTTCTTTCTCTCTCAAAACTCCACAAGTTCTAGGTAAATACCTGTTTTAGTTAAAAGTTTTATAACAGATGAGCTCCCATGGCATTATTTGTCTGTCTTGTAAAGAATACTAGTTACTGACAAAGTCTGAGAAGATAACTTGAGATCATTTTGTTTCATCAAGAAATTCAATAAGTAATTGCAAACTGACCCACAGGCAACAGTGTGGAATAAAGAAGTCCCACAGTGACCAAGAACAATTGACCCATGGGCACTCCCAGTGCAGATCATCTCCTGGCACCCTATCCCTAAACCTTGCCAAGTACTCTCTGATTATTTCTCCTTCAGACTTAAGGCACAACCACAGAACACACGTCAGGGCATCTCTCTCCACTGTTTGCATGCTCCTGGCCTGTACCTTGCAGGGAGAAGTTCAGGGCAGTCAGAGTCATGTGTAGGTCAACTACTAGTCAAGTCCAAAGCATAAGTACAACCCTAAGCAGCCTCACCACCGGTCCACAGAAGGTGCCTCTCTGTGGAGATACTAAAAGTAGATGGACTTTCAAATTGCTCACAAAAATAAGGAACAATTTTAACACAACCTCTTTACACCAGGAACCATATGGATTCTGACTCAAGGATCTTTCTCCAAGTCCTATACGCACTACAGTATATAATCCAGTTATTCTTTTGAAACATATGATGATCCAGTTTAAGTCCACTCCTCTGAGCAGCCATTTCGCAGACTATTTCACAACTTTTAGAAAAAACTTCTTCATCCCAAGTAAAGCAGATTGCTTATCTCTGAATGATGGTTTCTGTTCTCAGATTATGAACTGTATCCTTAATTGTGCAGTTTGATAAAGGTAGTTGATATCCTCAGGATTTCTCTAACCTTTATTTTAGCACATTCCAGGGTAGTAACACCGTAATCAATTAAAGCATGCTGATGGCACATGGGGAGCCCTAAATCTCCCATTGACAGCTCATCAGGGAAGTCAGCACTTTTTTGTAATTTTCCATTTAAATGATTCCTTGGTACAAAGCAATCTCAAAGACTCTATACTGTATGTTCATTGTCCCATGATCCTGAAATGGAGTTGACAGAGTTTTATATATTTTTAAGCCTCTTTGTCCTGGTTTTAGTTGGAATAGAGTTAATTTTCTTATTAGTAGCTGCTATAGTGCTGTGTTTTGGATTTAGTCTGAGCATAATGTTGATAACACACTGATGTTTTCAGCTTTCGCTAAGTAGTTGTAGCGCTTATACTAAGTCAAGAACCTTTCAGCTTCCAACACTCTGCCAGCCAGGAGGTGCACAAGCTGGGAGAGGGCACAGCCAGGACAGCTGACCGAAACTGGCCACAGGGGTATTCCATACCGTATGACACCAAGCTCAATATATAAACTGGAGTTGGACAAGGGGTGGGAATCGCTGCTCGGGAACGGGCTGGGCATCAGTCAGCAGGTGGTGAGCAACTTCAGTGTGCATCACTTGTTTTGTATATTCCTTTATCATCATTATGATTATTATTCTCTCTGCCTTTGCTATTCTGTTAAACTGTCTATCTCAGCCCACAAGGATTTTTTCACGATTCTCTCCACCATCCCACTAGAGGGGGGAAGCGAGCAAGCGGCTGTGTGGCACTCAGTTGGCAACTGGGATTAAAGCACAACAGGATTTTTTTTATCTTCAGCTTTCTCGGTTTACAATTTTTGGTTTTGTTGACTTCACAGAGATATGTAGGCTCATGTCCAGACAAGAAAAATATTTTTCGAAACATAAAGATCAGCAGTACTCTTATTTTTTAATTCTGCTCTTAGTTTTTGTACTATATTCTCCATGTTCAGAGAACTGATGGAAAACAATTCACTCCTTCAAAAGAAATTCATTTCATGGGATGCAATCTATAGCAGAAATTCATACATAGATATATTGCATGAATTCAGCCACCAATCCATGTCAGTGACCAAATTAATGATACCTGTGAAACTAGTTACATATTTTCTTTTCTATAAATAGCATAATTTCCTCTTGATCAATGTTAAGTTATAGCAAATGTCAAATGAATGAATTAAAAAAAAAACAAAAAACAAAACACCTCAGCAAAATTTAAATGATCCAAAGCACAAGCAAAGCACATTAAGATAAGAAAAATAGCTGTGAAGGTTCCTTCCAAATGCTGAATTGCACTGTACAGAACACAGAGTTTCCCCTATGAGGAAACGTCATCACTGTGTATCAGAAATACTTGGAAATAACAAGTGCTGTTTTATTAGATATTTATTACAGAGCACTATGTAGAGAAAGAAAAGAAAGGTGATGCCTTTTATTAGCTAAGACTCACTTTCTATGCAACTGTAGTGCTGTGACATTTGCAACAAAGCATAAGGACATAATAAATGTGATATACTGATAGAGATTTCTGACATACCTTTTCCATCCTTGAACTCTAAACAAGGACTCTTGCCTCCCTCTCTGCCATTACAGACACCCTCTAAGTATTAAAATACATTAATTTTAGATGGATTTAGATCATTGTGTGAAAATGAATTGGTATTCTTCAGCAATAGCTATACCTCTTTCAAAGTGAGGAATCTGAACTATCAATCTAAAGCATTCACTGAAGCTTATGTAAAGGTCAGTTAGTTTTTGCTGTAAATGCAAACATTCTACATGGTGCCTAATTTTCATTTTCGCTATAGAAAATAACACTTTGGTCAGATGAGAGGATTTCATTAAGTAAGAAAGGGAAGAAACTTTTACAAAGACAAGCGCCAATATAGTAAGTGCTCTTACTTTAAGACAGGAAAAGTAATAACATAAAAACCAAACAAATGCCGAATCCTTATTGCTTGTCTCATTATGTCTAATGAAGTCTTTAAACCCCTAAAACGGTCAAACTAGTTTTGTTAACTCAAAATGGTAGCTTCTTACTTAAAATAGCTCCTCTACTTTTGGCTTTTTAGGTAGAGAGACTTAAAGAGAATAAGATCTTGACCTCAGAATAACCAACAAATATGAATGAAAAAATTAAAGTGTCAATTTTAGCAAGAGAGATCAAAGAGAAAATCATGACAGTCCCAAGGCTTACTCAGCTGAAGGTCCAAAGCTACAAATTTCATCCACTTCTGTAAAACTGGATATGAAACAAACTCAACTAGGTCTGAAAATTGTAAGGAACTCTGAACTCTGATGAGTTGAACAAACTGCAGTCTTACTGGATAAAAGATTACTTACACAGAATACATTTCCAACAGCATGTCTAGGTGTTTCCATCATTCATGGACATACATGCTTGCAATTAGACTGCATATGAATACAGAACAATTTAACAATACCTGAGGTATTCATGCTTCCACATGGGAGGAGGGCAGAAGGTCTAGTGGCCATGGTATTGAAGGAGAATGGCTATTTCTTGTTTCAACACCATTTTTTTCCGCACATGATTCTGCAAGGGAAGGGAAAGGATCATTGTAATAAAAGTTATGTTTGAACATTTGCTCAGAATTTAAGAGCTCATCTGTTGTTGGCAGAGAAGTTGAAAAAGTTTCCTGTCTTCAGTGAGCATGTTCTACCACATCTAAAATGAGTTAGGGTAGGTCACCAAATATCTAGTAAAATTACAATTTAAGCCAATTTCAACTCTTCTGAGATAGTGTTCAGTTCAGACTGAAGACCTGAACAATAGTTTTCCTATGTAATGAAGGCAGAAACCCAGCCTACAAATCAAGATACAATATACTTACATAAAGAAACCTGATATGCACAACCAAGACTTTATGTCACTTCTTATCACCATTCTTTAAAACTACAGATTTTATAGAAAACTAACACCAAAGGCAGATTTTCTAATTACTGTCAAATATATTACCATCTTCAGGAACACTTAAAATCACATTATTGATTAAAAAATGGGTTACATTTTCAAACTGTGGTTCTTATTGTTACTCTAGTTATACTTAATAACCTTTAAGATGCTTAAAGCCAGAGTCACAAGATTTGACACTCTATCTGTGATTTTTCCTTCACTTTGTTTTCCAGAGTTTTCCCTAGTAGAGTTTTTTGTGGTGTCACCTTGCTTTACAGCAAAGATTTCACATAAAGATGTGAAATCATGCTTCACCAGAGTGAAGCATGGCGATGTGCTGACAGCCTTGCAAGGAAGCATGATATTTCTTGTAAACTTTAAACGTAACCCTCAAATAAAAGCTTCCTCAGACTGGAAAGACCAAGTCTAGCAAAATTCCTGTATGTAGCTTTGTGCCTGACTGCAGTCACAATCCATGATTGCTGAACAGTTCTGTCTTTTTGGAGATATGTAAGGAGATAAGAAAAAACCCCTAGAGATTATAAAATATGAATAAACTGAGTTAACTTTATTGCTTCTGATAGAAAACTCTCCCAGGGTTTTACAGAAGCTTAATAACTATGACCAATGCAATCTTCATGGTGCAACACAAAACATATGACAGTACCAGGAGATTTCCTAGGGCACAACTCCTCCATGCATTATCAGGGGAGTAATTAAGCAGTTAAACTTTGTTGGTCTTGATGATCCCCACAAGGATACTGATGACCAACAAACAGTAAGAAACATGTCCTGATTATCTTCTCCTTTTCATGGGTATATTTGTAGTGCTTTTAACAGCTTCTGATGTAAGAAACAGTAAAAGCAGTAATCAGACATTTATGGACTGTGGCTAGCTCAGGGCATGCATCTAATAAATTCACTGTTGTCCATATTTCTGATCAGTAAAGAGATATAAAAACCTTTAATTCTGGGCAATCTCATTCACACCAGCCTTCCTGGATTATTATATCTACCTGCATTTCTTACTCAATGACTCTCTCTTATTATTATAGGTAATATAGCTACTTTGAGAAAGATGAATCGGTCCCAATGATCATATACAGTCAGGACGTAAAGCCTGCAGATACAGAACTACCACATTAGCATTGCTGCAGTAAGGACAATTAGTGCCAACATTAGTCCACAAACTTTATTTTAAATCTCTAAAATATTCCAAAAATGTTCCAAATATCCTTGCTAGTTAGATACCAACTTATAAGTTTTCTGAGAGCTCTGAATGTTATTTTAGGAGTTAGCTCAACTCTTACTCTTAAACGAGGTCTTCTATCTGTCTTAATCGCCCTGTAGTATTTTCTACTTCAAAATAGCTTAGTTACCACACAAAACATTACTAAATTCTTTAATATCAGGGATTTATGTTTTACTTTAAAAACATTACCTACAATTATTTACACTACACTATCTGACACAAACAAGATGTTATCTGTGAAGCATACATTTTACCACGTGAAAATCCATTAAAGCACTTTTTCAAGAACAGCTTAAATATATTGTCCCCAAGGTAAACTTCTTTGCTATAACATAAATATGAATTTGTAAAAGCTTCTAGGCAATAATTTACTACCTTGCAAGGTTGGCTTGGTACACAGTTGTGCATTAGTTCTAGCTGAGACACATTTAATTCCAAACCTCCAGGATGACATTCTCAATAAACTTTGTCCTTAACTCTCATTCTGAAGACAAACTTGCCAAATTCCTGTTACATATTCAGCTGACTGGAAGGAGAACTAACATGAAAAAAGAACTGTCTGGGCATAGGTATTAACAAGATACTAACTAAAGGCAATGTGGATTCTTTGTGGTTCTGAACAACTGAGTGCTCTGGAAGTTGTTCATCTGTTATTGCCAGGACAAGAGTTGTGATAAATGTTTTGTTTAAACTTTTTAATGCCTCAGGAACAAACCCCAAGCTAACAGGAAGTCTCCAAAGCTCCCTCCACTGAAAAGCATCAAACCTTGATAACCTCAACAGGTTTTTATAACAGCATTGCCCGGTCTAGCGATTCCATTGAAAATCTTGGTCAGCTTTTGGTGGCGTTTTGGAAAGCAAGCAGGGCGGGAAGGAACATACATAAGGAAGCACATGCTAAGAAGTAAGAAAGCAAACAGAGATCATATTTTAAAATGCTGTGGACTTTAACTCACAACTTCTCAACTTCTGAAGCTCAACAGTAAGGGCTATTTTCCTGGGGCTGGGAGAAGGATTATAGCAAATCTCTGTAAATACTGTGTCATGTGGTGTCAGCGCTGCCTAGTAGGTACCGTGCAGACAACCTGTCTGCATACACAGCTACCTGAGTCACAGCTCAACTCTATTGCTCCGTGGCTATACTGCTCTTCCCTGAAATACAGCACGGGGCGCTCTCCGGTCCTCAGTGGCACTGAGCCCTGCTTTGTACTAGTCAAGTGCATTTCACCATGTTTTGTTTAGCAAAAGAAAAGAACAGCTTTCACATAGATGTCTGCTCTAGATTAGTGTAATAAATAAGAATAAAAGCTTGTTCCCTTTTTTCTGGTCTGCAGGAAGCTGAATTGACAGAATACATTTGGTGAGTTTCCCTGCAGAAATGATAACATGAGCAAAGGCACCAGTTCTTTGAAAACTGCAGTCACCTTTGATGATGGAAGCAGTAAATAACAAAGAATTCCCAGTCTTCTAATTAACATGAGAAATGTTTGCATTTCTTCAGATATGCTATTGCAACGTGACTAGCAAAATGAGGAGAGGAAGACAGAATAGCTGAATATTCTGACAGTTTAATATGAATTTATTAGGAGACAGTACTGCTACATCGCCCAGAGAATTCATCACAAACTGAAAGTGTAGAAGTGCCCAAGTTCTAAGTGTATTCTGAGAGTCAGTTAATTTCTTTATTTCTTTTCTCCCAGCAAATAAACGTAATACATATAACATCTACTTTCAACTCAGGTTAACTGGTATATTTTCCTATCAATTTTGAAGCACTATGTTCATACAAATAATACTACTATTTGTGTTGCCAGCAGTTCCTTATAATCTAAGTTCTAGCACAACATTTTTGTGTGAATACATATATTAGAGGAAAACTAAAGACTGACCAATGTAAGTGATTAAAAGCTTCACCACCACAACAAAACCCTATATAATCTATTTAATAATGTATTCTCAGAGAGATAGAGAAATTTTATCTTGAGGCTAAAACTTTTTTTTTCTTTTCTTTTCTTTTTTTTTTTTTTTTTTGGTAGTTTTAAGAAACCCTATTCCAAGACAGATTCTGAGATTAAAACATTCAATCTTTTTGATCACTGGAAGTAACAATCTTAGATGAACAGAAGTAAACCAAATTTTAACAACATTCTGATTTTATTAGTTATAACCTACTGCTACTAACACTGTAGATCAAGCACAGTCCATGCAGCAGTGCTTCTTTGTATTTTTGCCATTGTATTAATATCTTAACTGAACAAGGCAATTCTCCTGGAATATACTTTAAAACCTTACTACAATACACGAGAAAGAGAGACAACAGTTTGCAGAATATTACTGAAGCAGGAGGAGAAACACTTCCAGGACATTGAACCTGGACTCTAAATGCAAATTAAGCTCCAGAGATCAGGCCATAACCCAGTTGAGATCTTTCCATGTCTTCTAAACCCTCCCCATGAGCACATGTACCATGTCCAAAATAAAAAACAACCAAAACTGTTCTTTTTTATACCTAAGATATGTCTTTATCCTGTATTTTTTTTAACCTGTATTATTTTAACCTGCCTAGTATTTTTTTTTTTCTTTTCTTGGGGTCGGGAGGAGGAAGACTTCTTTCATGAATTGCACACAGTATTCTTTCACACAGGCAGAACTGAGAGCAAAGTACAGTTTTCGACTCTAAAGAATATTAGGGATGTCCAAACAGGGTCATTCGAATCATCGGTCACTCAAGCTCAAAGAGCATTAGAGCAGAGCATTCAGTTAATTTTGTTAAGTAGCTAGAGCTGCAGGATGCGAAATTCACAATATTGAGCCACTGGCATTAATGCGATAAAAGATTTAAAGGCTAGCATGGTGGAAAGAGAGAAAGCAAAGCTTTTAAACCTCATTTAATGGATAAAAGAAAACAGTCTTTAACATTCCAGTTGTCTTTGCTTCATTGTATTGATTACAAAAGACAACGATTTTGGACTGAAGTCTCTGATGATATAAATAAATGCTGAGCTCTCAAAACATTTCCAGAAAAAAGCTTCTATGAGACAGGGAAGTAAAATACCCTAAGTTTGACTGTACATTTGTAATTAGGTAAAAGTCAGTTAAAACTCCCATCTGAATAGGCTGCCTCATTGTTTTACCAACCAATTTGCCATGGGGATTAAATGCCAGGATAACCTCCAAGTTGTAAATGATTAAAAAAAAAAAAATACCAAAGAAACAACTACTTTTTTTCCAGAATTATTTAGATATTCCCACATTGTTCTAAATTTCATTAAGATTATAAACATAATTTGCAACCAAATGACAGTTATACCTTTCTTTTTCACAATTACCACAGGATTTTGAGGATCACTGCTGCCACATCATTTACTTTATGTTACAATTTTAAAGTGCTATCATGTTTTCATATAGTATTTACTTAAAATTCTTTCTTTTGTTATCTTTTGGCACACACGCCCTCACATCCCATTAAAATAAATGGCGTTCAGCCACTGAAGTCAGCACCATCAGGTCCCAGTTGGGTCAAGATTTTACCTGGTGTGCTTGTTAAGTGAATTTCTGAACAGGAACAGACTTAAGAAAGTTAAGTTAAATGCATGCTTAAGCACTTTGCTGAAGAGGGATCATTAAACAGAAAAGGAAGAAGGAAACAGTATAATAAGTTTCCAAAATTATTGTCTACCAAGTTCCGTAATCTTAATGACATACATAAAAGGATACAAAATACTAAAAGATAAAAAAAAATACAGCCCACTCTTAAAAACACCTCAGAAGAAATATGTATTATATTCAGCCCATTCTTTGATGCAGACAAGAGAAACACAGCTGATCGAAAGATGAAGGGTCCTCTTTGTACATCAATCCCGCTTCCCCATCCCCCAGAGCTCTCCCCCTGCAAAGAGCGGGTGAGCGCTGATGCATCCTGGAAGGGCTGCCTCAGCAAGCAACCTGCCCAGTGAGGGGAGAGCGGGGCTGAGAGCGAAATCCATCTGAACGTCCCTGAGCATGAATGGGATAAAGCAAGCCACGGGCAGTATTAAGGGAAAGGGATTTTTGTCTGGATGTCCCAAGCCCCTTGTGTGTCTGAGGAAATGCTATTTTGAGGGGGAACTACCACATTTCTGGAGAAGAACCTCTCTATTTTGCCTGTTCACAGAGAGCGGGAGATAGTATCCAACTAGTTATCTCAATAAAATCAAAACCATTTATGGATGTGGCCTCCACCCCCAAGTGTTCAGATCAGAAGTCTTGTAGTAGTACGAACACAAGTAGTTCCACACAACACTTAAATCATGAGTTCATCTCTACTGTAGGAAAACAGGTCATGGCTACAAGTACAGCCATGAACAGATTTTAACCCATCCTTGGTATATGGTATTTAAGGATGAGTTTGCTAGTTGCTGTCCAGGTTTGAGAGCTTATTGTTGATGACTATTATCACATTTCAGACCGTTCACAATTGTATTTAAGGATGGGAAATTCAAAATAACCTACGTAAATCTTCCCTTAAAAGCTTAGGCATCAAACTTACCTAGTTAAAACTTGTTCACTAAATAAGAACCATCTTCCAATTTCAAAAAATGGACTTTGTAACTGGAACATTATTTTTCCTGGCCAGAAAGGTAAGGTGTTCTGCATTTCTCAGTTTCCCAAGCTTCCATAGCTTTATTGCTATGTAATGTTCTTCTAAAAGGAAATGTTCAGATTGCTTAAAGGCTTTGAACTTAGTACACTTTCTTCCCTCTTTAGCTACAAATAAATACATACCAGGGTGGCAGCTGTTAAAGGAGGTGCCAGGTACATAAATCAAACGGACAGAGCCTAGAGGGGAAAAGGCCTCAAATGATAAATAATTACCAATTCTACAGAGCTTGATTACTGCAGAAGTAATGTCTGATTAAAACAAGACAAGGATTAAGGCAGAGACCTGAGCAGATAAAAAAAAAAAAAAAAAAAAAAAAAAAAAAAAAAAAAAAAAAAAAAAAGAGGGGGGGGGGGGGGGGGGGGGGGGGAAGGGAAGGCAACTTCAGCTTCAGTGCCTGAGCTGAGTCCCAGCACAAGGCTTCTGTACTCAGACCTCTGCAGAGGAGGAGACAGCAGACCTCTGTGCACTTCTGGGAGCCCTTTGCTGTCAGGGACTCACTTTGGTCACTGCGGGCCAGGCATTTTCATAGCCTGCAAAGCTCTGGGAAGTTTAAGTTTTGGGGTGACAATTATTTCACAGATTTTCTTTTTATACCACCTTTATTGCTCTAGTACCCAAGCTCTCTCTGCTAATGCACTAATAGGCCTACCATCTAACATAATCGTGGCACAGTCTCTGTTGCAGTAAATCAACTTTTATAACTTGCTTTTCTGAGGCATGATAGTTACCAGTTATTTTGTAGGTTTTTTTTCCTTTCTCTTTTTTATTCCGTGTTAAAGAAATAATTTCACAATAAATATTGATACAGATCAAATTGTTTTCTACTCCATGATTTAATGGGAACACATTTTCTATTAAGTTCCTTAGAATTTTAGACTTGTCCCAGTGATAATTTATTGTAATTGCTTAGACTTAAATCGGAGCATGTCTTTCCAAATGCAACATTTTTATACACTGTCAGAAGCTAATACTTTAGTTTTAAAGGAATGAATCTGAAGCACCCAACTTCACTTGGCTTTTCCAATACTGAACCAATAAACTGAAATTATGACACTATGAGTATTTTTAGTCAAGAAGGGCTCTGAATAATGCAGATGTGTCTTAGGACAACAAACAGCTAAAAGGATGAATGGAATTGCTGATCTTAAAATGACAGACAGACACCAGAATTCAAGACCATGACTCCAGAAACTTTGGCTACTATACCAAAACCATTACTTTCAACAGAATTTCCAAAATAAATTAATACTAAAAAGCGATTAATCAAAAGTTGCTCTGCTATCAGCTTCCTAACTTCAGGCTGCTTATTCAGATTCTGTAACCAAATCTTGACCAAAATTCCAGGGAAAGACGGTGCGGGATAGCTGATAAAGCTAGACATATCAGTTCACATAAGGATGCATAATTGCAATTAGCCCAAATTAACATTACTGCAGATAATCATACAGACAGTGGATCATGAACTTTATGTCAAAGTTGAGAAAAAAATGGCGCACTGATATTCATACACGTGATGCCACAGCTAGAAGCAAGACAGGATCACATCTTTTGAACTTGAAAAAGTCATACAAAACCTCCCAAACACACAGATGAATGTGCTTAATCAAATAAGTCATTAAAGCTCAGGATGATATTTCTGACAGAGATACTGGAAAAGAAAAATAACCCAAAATAGTGAGTTAAAGGAGGGCTCAGGAGCTGCCAAGCACAGAATGGATTGCTACAATGAGAGCCATGTCCAAGAGTCTGATACCCAAAATGTATAGACCTCAATTTTCTCTCATGAAAGACAAGATAATTCTGCAGAAGGAAAAATGCTAAGACAAATTTTTAACAAGTCTACCTACTTTGACATTCTGAAATTTTCACCACATTTATTCATAGAGATCATATGGGCCTTAGCCTTAAGAGATCTAGCATGAAGGTTATCAGGGAAGTCCACTAACAGCCTGGTGCAAACATTCCTATCTCTAACTGGCACCAGAATAAATCCATTTGCTGGAACATCTTGGTATCATCTCTCTACTACTAAATCCATGTCCAATACCAATACAAGGATATTACAGACATCCCAGCAGCCCTTTTTGTGTTGAGTTGTAAATGTAGACTTTTTTACTAGTGTCTTTATAGATATTTGAGTATCCAACATAAAATACTCCATTACAAAGGGGAAAGCTAATAAGAAGCTATAACACATCACAGGCAAGGGCAATGATCGGGCAAACGGAGAGAATTATGAAATATATATAAATAAATTTGCTTTTTCACTCTGAAAGGTTACAGCACGTACATGCATATGATCTATAATTCTCCCATTTGCAGCACTAACTGGAACATTTGATCTGTGTTACTACTGCACTCATTTTAGGAAAGATGAACTAAACTCATACCTATTACAGATAAAGCATAGTCTGTGTGACAAAGATCCAGAGACTTGTCATATATTTTGATACTGTTTGTTAATGCTGGACGGGCAGAGTTTTTACTTCAAAGGAATGGGTTCCAGTGAAGATACTTCCTGTGATGCTTTGCCTGGAGTCTCAGCAGAATGGAAAACTTTATAACCACATAACAATTTTATGACAGATGCCTACGGGATTATGCACATATATAGTCAAAGGAGACCTAAAGTAGCCCCCATGGTACCCCCCAAATTCTGACAAGATTTAGGTACTAACATGTCCTCATATGTTAAAAAGGCAAAAGAAAAAAAATTCTCTTCAGAATTAGCTAATACATTTTTAACTAAAAAAATTTGTAAAGCTTAACCATGCTTTGCCAGTTCTCTTCAATGGAAGAAAAAAAATTACTAGCATCGATATAATGCAGATTGGCAGTAATTTGGAGCCTCACAGCACAGAAGCCCTGGAATAACATGTCCCATGGAACAGACCTTGCAACCCCTGCTTCCATTGTGCTCCCTTATGCTGGAATTTACAACAGGAACATTACGGGATTGGTAATGTTATCTCCACATTAGTGGGGTACTAAGAGAAATTTGCCTCCAGCTCCTTATAAATTTTTATCCCAAATGCCCCCAAGGCTGACTTGCATATAAGTACATGGAGGGACAAAGCTTCTTCTGTACTATAATGAACAAAACAGTTGAAATGGTACCATACAACAAGGTAGAAAAACAGAAAAGAGAGCACCCTATTTTCCAGAGGTGCAAAAGTCTAAATTATTCCAGCATCAGAGTTACACCCAAATGTAATTTGGTCAAAATCAACATTCTGAAGTTCAAGAGTAATTCCCGCTATATTTTTAATCGAAAGGAAACCCAAGCAAGCACAATCTGTGAGTGTGAAGTGAAATGAATCTATTAATTTACAGCACAACTAAACTGAGTAGCCAGATTATCCTGAAGGCAGCCTGCCGACTCAGGAAGGGTCGGAAGTAAATAAATCATGTATGACTGTGATAAATGATCAGTGCAGGATGTGTCAGAGTGCAGGCCTGATCAGCCATCATGCTGAAATGCACTGAACTACCATGGGAGATTTGGGGGCCTGCAAATATGAAATACTCTTGTTAGTGTCAGAACTGGGCAAATGATTTGCCATGAATTAATACAGAAGCAGAGCTTAGCCCACTTCACATTTCTGAATGATGAAAAAGCAAGTAGTGTATTTTTCTAATGTGCTTGCTGGTGTTGCCTCACTTTCTTTCTCCAGAACTGTAAATTCCAGTAATTTTTCCTATTACCTATTAACAATATGTTATGAATGGTTTAACTCAAGACAGATAATTTATTTTATCCTCAAAGTCCCAATGCTTCACACCAATGTTAACAGAAATTCATACTGAGAACACTTCCAATCCAAAATAAAACATCATTAAGATAGCCTGTATGTCAGAAAGAGCTATTTACCAAGGGAATGGATTCCACTCCTTTTACATTTCCAACCTCAGTAACATTTGTGTCACATTTTGGATCTTTTGTCACACATTCTATACCCTTGACAGGTGCAGAGAGATACAACTCTTAATTCCATGCTTGAAGGCATGGACAGAAGAATAAATTTTTTTTTTTTTTTTAAATTATTATTATTAAAAAGAGATTAACAAGAAAAACTGCCAAATCAGAAAAAGCATATCATTAATATAAAACCTGGAAAAAAAACCCCAAAACAGGTGATATTTCACAAAATTCACATAAACATCAATAACGAAAATAGATTATAAACTGCATTTAGCTAAGTGAATCACAGGACACATTAGCACAACAGCAGCTCTACCACACTTGGACTGGGGTCCAACTCGGCATCCTGAGGGCTATGCACGATTGTGCCCTCCATCCACTGATGTGCTTACTACAGATTCTGGTCTGTACCACCAGTTCATGTGTGCTGTAGGGCCAAGCAGGGCACTGCCACACATCAGAGCACTTGGTGTTGGAGATGTGAGATTCAGAGTGAGAGGGGTCTGAGATTCTGATGGGCTAGACTTCCCAGTCCTCAGTCCTTAAAATATAAGATTTACCAAATTTGCCAAATGCAGCAGGCAGAGACTAATGCCACGGGACCCTGCCTACCCAGTGGATAACTCTAGTAGCAGACCTCAGTTGACAGTTGCAATTTTTTCTCAGTCCCAGTCTTCCTACAGGTCTACTAATTCTCCTTAGTACTCTAACCTTCACTGTGAGCTGACATTAATGCCACAGGACAATACTGCTAAGGCTGTACAGAGAATATATCTAACAGCAGCCCTCAAATGACCTTGGCAAAGTCAGACTCACTGTAAGGCTCCCATTTCTCCTTCTCTGAACCTTAACTGTAAGCCAAGTCTAATGGCAACCCCAGAGATACAACCTTACACAGGTGATAACTGTACTCCTCCCATGTAGTTTGCATTGATTCTTTTCAGAACACTAATTCTGAGTAACATTATGTGTTCCAGAAGAAAATAAACCAAATCCTCTAACTCAAAGGGTCAAAATAATTATGGTTTGTGGCTTTTTTTCAACCCATAGTTACACAGTCAGGTGATGTCCAAGGCTAAGACTACACAGAGAATATGTCTAGGAGAAACCAGCTTTGATTATCCAAATCATCTCTGTGCCCTTTTCTTTCTACAGGACTTCCATGTCATCTTCTCTGAACCTGAAACCGAACTGTAGGCTGAACTAAAGCCACGCAACACTCCAGTGCTCTCAGTGAAGGAACACACAGGCATCATTTTGGCTGGTGAGTACAGCCACTTGTCAGTTATATTCTTCCAGTATGACTCAGTTTTCTCCTTCTCGAACACCAAATCTTACTCTACGCTGAGACAACAGCCATGGGACTCCCCAGTCCCTGATCTTAATTGTTTCATAGAGTGGCCTAGTTGCACTTTTGCTTTGCTCCAGCAATGTCTTCTGTTCCCTGTTCTTGGTACTTATCTGAGATTTATTTTTCTCAGAAGCCTCACTCTGGTCTTGTCCCCAGGCACAGCCTGAGCCGCAGGCCAGCAACCCAACCTGTTTAATCAGTGCTGAGTGCACAGTTCCACTAACAGCTGTCGATTACCTTGGCAGTCCTTCTGAGCCCCACTGTTACTGTGTGTCCTGGCTCACTATTTTTCAGAACATCACTCCACTGGCTGCTGTCGTACTTTTTACCAGATGGGCATCTCAAAAGGGAGGGACTAAGTCCTTCCTCTTCTAAACGTTGTGATGCTGGGCAGATTATTAGCGTGTACACTGTGGCTGTCTGCCTCTGGCATCCTCACCAAGTACAAGAGACAAGTAAGTCACACAGACTTTTTGACGTCACTCTCAAAATTCTCACAGGGACCGTGGAAGAACCAACTCTTGTTTAGCATTTGAATACATCCATAACATCTTTCTTCAGGATAACAATGAACAATGAAGCTGTGTTTTTATTTTTAATGATGTGAAAATACACATAAAGTCTGTTAAAATACCACCCTCAATCCACCTTTTTTTAGGATACCAGACAAAGAATCACAAACAGATATATAGATCTGTCAGGGTGTCTTCTTGCTTAACAATGCTTTAGACTAGATTTTCTTTACAATTTATCAAACTTACTATTATCTTCTTATTGTAAATTTCTCCCTTCACCTTAATATTATTGGCAAAATGAGAAAGTTAGGGCCATAAAATTAATTAAAATCTTAATTACGTGGATTCTTCTTGCATTCTGTGATAAGATAAAGCAGTAAGTTATCATAATTCCCTTTAAAAAAAAAAAAAGCAAGACTAAGAGAGGAAGAGAGCTATCTAGTAAATGATGGGAAAAGATAAAGGATTTGATTTTTATGTTAGATACGTAGGCGCATAGAGCTGTATATCTTGTAGAATCAGCTAATGTGAACACATTACCGATTTGACAAGGCCTGGAATAAAACAAAGGTATGAATCCATTTGTCTTAAGTGCCGTCACCGATACTGGGCTTGGTTTATATTCCACATAGCCAGAAGTTCCAAATTATTTAGACCTGAGGCACTGAAATGTATGAAATGTATCAGAGAAAAGAACATTCCAAACTTTTCCTTCCAAGTTAATATGAAAAAGGGGTTTTTAATCCTTTTGGGAACAGAGCAGACCGTCAAAACCCATCAGAATATTTTTTTCTAGTATTTCTCATCTGGGCAAAAAAATGGAAATGCTACACTAAGTAGTTTTACCATCTCTTGCGACCAAACTGAAAGTCTCATTACTCTTGATGCTGGCTAAAACTATCATTTTCAGATGCTAGTGATAACATGAGAAACTCAGTTTCCATTATGAGAAAATAAAAAAGTTTCTAAGTTGTCATATCTAGTACAAAACCATGATAACATGATCAATGACTAAAAAATCATGAGAAAAATCATTATTTAAAATAAAATCATGACTTTGATGAATATTAATATTAAATAGATAGTAAATATTGCTTAAGAACACTGAACTGAATCCTCAAATGCAATATCCAATATTCAACAAGTAACAATGGAATAGTTAAAATTGCATAAGAAATCATAAAATGCCACAGACTGGGTGCAGGTAAAGAGCAAAGCTATCACCAGGGGTTTAGGTTCCTGCAGTAGCAAGGGATTTGGCAGGCAAAATTTCCAGGTCATCTCCAATTGCACCCTCTTTCGGCAGAAGAATAGAAAAACCCTGCAACAAGTACGATGGCTCTGAGCTAGGTAAGATTTCTAAGCATCCCACGTGCAGGTTTAAGCTTTAGCTCATCAACACAGAGTAAATGGTTATCTCAATAGCACAAGGCATAAAAGCACATCATGTTATCTATTAATATGACCCTAACTTGTCTTTTGCTACAGTGTTTGGTGTTTCAGAGTTAGATGGAGGCGGACAAAAAAATCAACCCAGGAACTACAAGAGGTAAAATCACATGTTACTTGTTTATTCAAGCATATGCTGCAAACCTCAAAAGCTTAATACAATATAATGTGGTGCAGACAAATGAATTTTAGCCTCTTTTAAAACCCCACTGGTGACACCAACATCCTGAGTGCCCAAGGATTCATATCCCACATTCAGTTTTCGCCTTCTAAAAGCAAACGTTTTGTGTTTTAGAATCCTTTCTATACACTTGTCAAAACGATGGCAAGATGAAACACCATTGCACTTTGCTAACATGATGGCAGACGAAATGCTGTTTCTAAGTCATGTTTCTCTGTTGCATCAAATTGACAATGAAAATAATGAGAAACAAGTGATGAAATGAAAATTAAAGTGAACAATTTACTAGTAATTAAGAAAATGTGTTCAATTGTAATTTTGAACAACATTCAGCATGCACAAAGACAGATCTTGGTGACTGAAAGGAAGCACTAAATTCCTAGCACCAATCGCTCCCTAACAATTCACCCTGCTCTGAACCTTTTCGGGTTCACAGGCCACTAACTAATATTCAGCTAAGAGGCTTTAGAAACATAGATTAATGTTTCATGCTCTAGGGAACAAGCTCATCACCAACTGTGTTGAGAAACTTTTTTTCCCCTCTAGGGAACAGAATTACATAATCAGTTAAGTACATTATGGTTTCTTAGCTCTTTCTAAGCCCTTGGTACAGGCAACTAGCAATAACTTTTATTGGGGTAGGTAGACAAGTGGTCTTTGTTACAATGCCGATAACCCACCAGTATAGTACAAAATAAATATATTAGCAGCATGCCAGCTGTGCTGCTCTTATTCCATTTAATTTTTTCCATTAAAAAGCAGCACCTATTTTCTATATGTGCTCCTTGACAATTGTTAAATGACCATGAAACAGCCCATGCTTGCAATCACACACCCCAGTGCTCCCCCAAACAACCAACAAACCCAAGAGCAAAGCATATTTCAGGATTCCTACCAGCACCTTCCCTTTGTCATACAGGGATGGAAAACAGAAAGAGAATTGGGTTCGAAAGCTACATTCATTATTGCGGTCGTATCTTACAGGAGATACAGCTACTGCAGCCAGTTCTTGTTGCAACTTAAACTGAACGTGCAGCCATGTGATGAGAGATATAATGAGATTTTTAACAGAGGGCTGCATCTGAGTGTTTGACAAAAAAGATTCAGCTGGGGTACAATGAACTGTTATTTATTTCCATTTGAGTTTAGCAAAGGTTGTCCTACACAACTGTGAAACAATTTTACACTTTTTAAATGTATTAGCTTTGAACTGAAACAGTAAATAAACTATTTATTTGTATTTTTTTTTTTTTTAGTATCTCAAAATGGATTAACAAGGGTATGTAGAGAGTATACCACCACAGAGAACAATTTTTTGATGGCAGGCTAATGGGATTGCAAAGGGTTATTTTGCTGGAGAGGAGATTTTTCAGATGCTTTTTCCCTAATGAAGGTTTTGTTCCTCACTTACAAAGTGGTTTATGCCTTTCCTTTTCACCCTTTTTTTTCTTCTTCTTTTAAACAAGTCAGTAAAAGGTGAATTGCCTTGGAGAACCATGTTGTCATTGGACTAAATTAAACCTTAAAAGATCAAAGCTTTCAAAATCATGCTGAGATCAAACCGGGATCTTAGGAAGACTTAGAGGGAAGGAAAAACACTGATCTTTATGGTTTGTCTGCAAACATGTTGCTCTTCAGCTGCTGAAAATATGCAGGAGGACTATACTGTGTAAAAAACCATAATTGTCAGTGATAGCAGAGCAGCTTCTAGAGGAAATCGATCTTTCCTGAGAAAAGGTGAAATTCACCTCTGTTCCAAGAGTCCACAGGTCTTGTCCTGGCCATGTAGGCTGTTCATTGAATTCTCTAACAGCTCAGTGGTTGTGCTATAAATTTTATCCCATGTGACCTTCTAAATCTCTTCCCCTCACCAAACATTGCTAAAAATAAAAGGATGCTAAAATAAATTTTAAAAATCCCAATCTTCTTCCACATCAGTGGAGAAAACTGTTATTAAGCCAAATAGCTGTTATTTTCAGGTACTCAAAAGCTCTAGTGACTAAAATGGCCTATAGTGGTCCATGGGGCCTAAAATTATTTTTCTGAGGTTTGATAATTGTCTACCTATACCTACCTCTCTCCTAGCAGTGGTGCATCTCCCAGTCAGCTAAGATAACTCTTGATCTTCCTGACCAAACAGAAAGGCCAGATATCCTTTTGGTCAGCTTTTAATTCAGTGACTTTAGTGAGGTCAAGACATGCTAGTTTAAAAATGAATGAGAAAGATTTAGTTGTGTAAGAACAGGAGCTGCCTGTCTGGAAAGCTGAAACAACAAAGCCTGTAACAATTCATTTTTATTATTATCATACCTAGAAACCCACACCACGAAACTAAAGAGGGGTGTATTCTCGGGCAAGCACAGGAGATGAAGAAACCTTTCATTCCTCTCACTTCCAGCCTTTCCTATCAGTGCTTGCACATAGCACCTTTTGTATTAAACTGCTTCTTGACCTGATGGACTCGGCTTTGTGTGCCTGCCGGCAGCCAGACTTCACCTCTTGCTGTTGAATTGCTCATCACAGACTAGATGAAGTCCCTCCAGGCTGCCAGCCCTTCTTGTTCCCATTCCACCAATCGTATCTCTGATAACTGATGCTGGGAACTGCATCCATCGATACCATCACAGCAGCCCCTCTCACGTGTGGGGTTTTACTGGCCTTCAGAAACCTCAGAATGATGTTTCCAAGTGCCATCCCTGCCACCAGCAAGTTAAACATCTAGAAGTGTAGGGATCTGCCCGTGGTGGCATAGCCCTACCCTGGGCACTGACTGCTCCAATGGCCACAGGCTGGGGCAGCCGGCCAGGGCTGGGCCTGCCCCTCGTGGGCTAGGCAGCCCCATAGATGGCACATGGCTGTAAGAGCAGAGACATCTCTTGAGCACAAACCACCTAGAAGTCCCCATCAAAGTGCAGAGTGGGGGGGACAGGGAGCACCAGGCAGCCGTTAAGCCCTGAGGTAATTTAAACAGTCCAATCAGAAGCAGAAATTCCCTGACAGTGCTTTATGATACTGACAGTGGCCGGGTGCAGGGGAGGGGGGACCCAGGGCAGCCCTGGGCCCCGCAGCACAAACACCCACCAGGTGGTAGTATCAAAAAGAGGCAATTGCAAAGATCATCTGTTTGGGTTTTTTTTGTCCACAGGACCATTTTGTGTTTATATTATCTATTCACTGGTGCCAGAGCAGAGCACTGGCACAGTGTTAGAAAGCTGGTCACCCCTGCAGTAAGAGGTGAGTTCACCTATAGCAATTCCTTCCATGCTTGACAGACTAAGTAGAACTGCCATGTCCATTTTAGGACAGTACCTGTGATGATTAAACCTTCCTTATAAAGCTCATTGCGTCTCGGCAAGGTACTGAGGATACCACCTGTCATACGAGTTTTTCAACTTGCGAACTGATAGGAGATCCAAGCAAACAAAAAACCCAACAACCAAACAACCTAGCATTTATTCCTGCTTTGAATGGTGAGCAGCAATAGTTAGAGGAGACCTGTGATGACACTGATCACAACGACCACTGTTTATACAGCCTCATATATTTTTGCATACATTTATGAGAAAATTGGTAGGAAAACTGCAGCAAATATGAAGGCACTAGATGTAGATAAGGGCAAAAGATTTACGTTTCCAAATGACAAAGTGTCAAATGAATCAGATTTCTATATTGTACAGATGCACAAACAGCATCAAGCCAAATTTAAATCTGCTTGTCTTTACCATATCCATAAGAATTTTCCTCAAAACCTTTATTCTTAGAATTTGTTTGCCGGTATGAATAGTTAAACAGTTTTCAATGGGATTTCCTTTAAAGAAATGACGATGTAAACGTTCCTGGACTAAGTTAATTCTTTACAATATTGAGAAAAAAGAAGTGCAAGGTGATTTGATAATCAACTTTTGATTATCTAGTACTCACAATCAACTTAAACCATTTACAAATAATTATTTAGATTTTTAGTATAACAAAGATCAATCCGACAATTCGTACTGGGAAAAAAGATTATCTTTGTCAAATTATTTCAGCAATATTCTCAGTGGATTTAAACCACCACAAAATTCAATACAGTATATGCAACCATCACATTTTACAACACTGGAGCATATGTTCTAAAAGGAATTCAGAGCTCTAGCAGTGTCAATAAAGAATTGAAAGTATATATGGTATTTTAAAGAGCAATTCATGTTAAGAATAGGACAGCAGTTACAAAATTACTCTATTTCACAAAGCCATAAACTGTGACATTGACCAGACTGAATCACAACTTAATTCAAAATAATTGTGTCATGTTGAATTTGTTTCATTTCTAGAATATTTTCATGTCACTTTAAGAACAACATCTTAACACAGTACCCTCTATAGCCAAATGGAAATCCACATTATTTGTAGCAGAATATTGGGGGGGGGCAGAAGAGGGAATGACTGGATCACTTCAGTAATTCTGACACTTCAGGAGCTATGTTTTCTGCATCCAAAAGCATCAAAATTGTATTATGTTTTATTACAATGAATCCACAAATGAGTCTAACAGAATGATAAATCCGAGTATTATTAATGCATGAATGCTATTGCAAAGCAAGATGAGAAATTATTTGACATACAAAATACAATAGATGGAGCATATAAAAAGAGAAAAAGGCAGGCTTAGTCTGGGATTTTCTCACAGTCCACCTGAACTACAGTGCAGGCAGCAAGACAAAAAAAACCCAAACAAACAAACAAAAAAAAACCCCCCAAAAATAAGAAAAACAATCTAGAAGCTGCTAAGAAATACTGGTCACATTCCTAGTATACATTTTCACATGGAAGCACTATTGTTAATAGCAAAGAAAACACAGTTTACACTCCCAAATTTTGATTTATCAAGCTGGAAAAGTAGAAGAGACCATTGTCTCCATTCTGATTTTGAAAAAGATTTGCTTTGCTTCAGAATGTACACCTTATTCAGCGTTTCCATCAAACTCCTGAAGTATCTGATAGATCATGTTTTCCTTCTACCACTTTTTACAAAATGGCCCAATTTTTGCAACAAAATGTGTAACAGCATTCTCTGTTGCAGCACCACATCCAAATAAGAATAATTAACTTTTCTAGTCAGATTGTCAAATCCAAATTATAAATAAAAAATCATGCTGTATTTTACCCAAAACAAAGTTTGAATTCCCCGAGAAGCTTTTGCTAATGTTAAGAATAGTGTTGTTTGAAACATGTGCACAAGACATTAGCAAGCCCCTTTGCGAATAATCCAACTAAGCCTTTAAACACATGCATAGTACATTTTACGTGAACATGAACATCTCCACCATGTCATCAACTCTTCAACAGCCTTGAAATTAAATACGGGCTTAAAGCATTTTCTGGATTAGGCCCTCTCTCCTTTCTTTATTAAAATGGGACAGTGGCTATAAGCCAGCAACTCTAGTGATAAAGTAGAAGACATAAAGTTGGTGAGAGATGTGATAAAATTCACTTCTATACATGAGGAAATGACTTCCATAACTCATTCCAGGCTTTACTTCTTGTAAATAGCATAGCACTGTAAAAAAGCATACTCTGTATCATTTCTAGATGCACACTACACTGATTGCTGACTAGTTTTAATTTGACAGAGCGGGAAGCATTCTGAAGGTTTTTTTTCCCTTTTATTTCATTATCTTTACTGTTTTTTTTTCCCCTCAGATTAAAGAATGCAATATAGAAAAGAAAAAAAAATAGTCTCAGAAGTGAGACTGATCTACTGAAGAGGCAAAATTCACATTGCAATTTTTCTTCTGTTCAGTGGGCTGGATGGATGATCTACCTTTCTTTCAACTTGCCTTTGCTGGAGGCAAGAATAGTGACAGTATGTTATAGGACTAACTAAGGTGCAAAGCAGCTGGATTCCCCGGCCTTCTATAAAAAGCTCAACAGGATGAATTTTGTTAAGGTCTTAAACTATCAATTACCTTTACATAGCTCTTGCAACATTGACTGCTGAGATATATAATCTGGAGAAAGTTCTGCTGGCCAAATACACATTCGCCATTTTACTGTATCATGTAGCTGTCAAAGAAGTATCTATCCAAACCTTTGAAACATGTAGCTGTAAACAGATTTTTATGGGATGCACAAAATCCCAAGGCCACAGTGACTTTGCATTAGTTGGGGGTCATTAATTATTTGTCATCCCCTTCTATTAGGCACTGCTAAAACAGAGAAAAAAACCTCCCACCTTAAGGGATCAAGTCTTCCATGACAATAAAGGCACAGAAGACAACTTGAACAAATCTATTTTTGCTATCAAAGAAGTTAGGGACCTTATTCACTTTGAAATGTGGGGTGGTCTGAAAATAAAGCTTTAAAAAAATTTAAGAAAACAAAACAACAAAAAGTGAGACTTGTATTTCCAGGAGTGGTAATCTCATGAGGAGCACATTTTGCATTGCTGAACAATAGGAATACACAGGCTATTGTACCCAGAACAGTACTATAGCATAATTCCAGTCCGGGTCCTTTGTTAGGTACATAAAATTTATGCTCCCTGTGTTGAAACAGATAAGAGAGGTAAGCAAATTAGACAGTGCATAACACATTCTGGTTTTAACCTGTCTCTTACAATCCAACACAAGTAACCCTGGACAATTAAATCTTCAACATTACCATTTATTGCTACTCAGTAGAAATTCTGTTAACATATTATAAGGCCTTCCCATAAAGATCTGAAGGGATAGAGGAGTTTGGTGTGCATCCAGCTTCACAGAGAAAATATGAAGATATGGCAAGATACAAAAATTTTCAAGTGTCCTTGGAGGAACTTATAATGTCACAAAGCCTGAAGATTGTCCCCAGGAGACCCCTCCACATTTCCCATGGAGGGCAAGTACGAGAGATGTATTGGTCTAAGTGCTGCTGGCTAGATGTGCCTGCACCATAAAGTACAATACTGTAGAACAAACAACCATAACTTGTAGTTATAGACAGCCGTTAAACCAGAAGCCAGAGAACAAATCAAAATTATCAGGATTCAAGATAGCTTAAAATTATTTGATTCTTCTGCTAGTCTACATGCAAATTCACAATTTGTACTTTAGCTAGTTCTTCCAAAGGAAGCAGTATCTGAACAACAGGGAGAAACAAAAATTACAACCTAGAACTGCAGGACCAGCATCTACTACCTTTTACACATCCACATTTAAGCACGGTCTCATTGGGTAAGGTCCTGGTCAAATTTACCTGAATTTACAACAGTACTGCATTTACAATAGATCAGGAATAATTTGTTGCCAAATTGATGTTAATACAGGACCACAGACGAAAAGTACCTTATTTTTTTTTTTTTTTTTTTTTTTTTAAGACTGTAGTCTATGTACATAGTTAGGGTTAACAGAACAAAACATGGTCCAGGAAATTTCTAAGTATTTATACAAAAAAAAGCCTCTTGAATTTATGAAATATTCCAATATATAATAAGAATTACCACACTTTTTTTTTTTTAACATCAAAATTATTTAGACATCTTTCCATCAAATTCCAACTCTCTTCCTTCTCATAGGCACCATTACTAAACTAAAAGAAAAATGATGAGAGAGAATATTCATTTTCAGAACTGAATCATCTACATGAAAAGTTGTCTATTTTCAGGTTATTACAGAATGGAATATACTGACTTGAATTCAAATAAAAATTGTTTTACTGATTTTTATTTTTGCATTCCATTAGGATTTTTTTAAACCATCTTGTCCTGATTTCAGACATGAGAGGCAGCTCTTTCATTTAGCAGAGTGCTGGTAAATTTGACAAGTTCAATATATGCTTCTTATCCTGCCTGAGAAGACAAATAAATACCTGTTCCGGGAAGAAGATTTAGTATTTAGTCCCAAACCTACAGTGCTTCAACATAAATTTCTACTTATTTATTCATATAATTCTAAAAAAAAAATATTTTAATGGGCTTCATTCAGAAGGGTGTTTAGTTTTGGCAGTCTTCTCGAGCCATTTGTGGTTTCAAATGGTTGAACCATGGACACCCTTGCAGCTTTGCTCATCAGGATCTGCATTTTTGAAGAGAGATGAAGTAACAGTCTATGCCCTTAGCAAAGAGAGGAAAAGCAGGAAAAAGTGAATGGTCAAGTTTGACGTACAAACACAAAGGAAATGTTGCTAACTAGAAATGCTAACTCCAATGAGAATTAAGCTGCTACCATAAAGTTTTCCTGAGATATCCTAGGGATGTGTTAAAGCCTGTAGAACAATAAGAAAGGTAAAATTACAAGTAGAAGTAGCACTGGGGAGACCAGAGATTGTTAGTAGCTCAAGGATTAAAAGAAAAATACCAACATGGAAAAGTACAAACTCCTGAAGGAAGAAAACTGGGGAGGCTGGCTGGGTAATGGGGTCAAGCTGTCAGTGTTACCATTTTGATGAATGTGGTGGGAGACAGCAACTCAGACACAATGAAGATTCATCCTAGGAGGCCAACCCTTCTTCTCATAACTGATGCCTCATATGACAGCATGTAGTCTTTAGGTGCCTTATCAGGGCCAGTGAGCATACTGGTACTTAACCAAAGTCCTAGCTGATTTCTGTGTGTGCTACCCAGTAAGTAATTGCTTTAAATGTTTTCATTGTATTATACTTGCAGAGTCTTTCTGCCCAGCTAAAGGTGACCAAACAAACGAACCCAACTGAGGAGAGGTAACAGCCACTGATTTCAGTTACTTCTTGTTAATAGTAAGGTAGAAATTCATAGATAGTGGGCAAAACTGTTCTTTGATAGCCAAATTTTACCTTGAAAACAGATGGACCTAGTCTATACTCACTACCAATGAACATCCCTTTGCCAAATAGCTAAAGTCACAGCCTAATTGAGTGGCTGTGCCTGTATCTCTGCAGTAATGAAAAAAGATTATGGATAATGTGAAATTTATGAGAGGAGAGAGATAAACAGGGGATTCTGTAGTAAATGTGTTGTATTAGTAACAGTAACAGGGAAAGAATTTCCACACCGATCTCTAGCCTAGCACAGCCTTTTAAGCAACGACACTGCAAAGACTGTTTGGTACTCCAGACCAAAACACAGCTGGAAATCAGACACACAACAGCACTTGCTGCTACCCCTCCTACGCCTAGCCAGTCACAAGTAAGGGAAGAGAAGTTCCTTCATGGATACATGGTAAATCACCAAAAGCACATATAATGAAAATAAAATCCAGATGTAACAGCCTGTTTTCTGTTAATGAAAGTTTCAAGTATAATTATTTGCATGATCAAACTCCCCTTGGTTTTAACAGGAGTCTCTAAATATGCAGATGTCCTCTAATCACCTTCAAGGCATGCATGCATGTATGTATGTAAAAGAAAACACACATTATCAGAACTTCATTGTGGGTATAAAAACAACGTTCAATATATGTTGATTTTCTTTTCTCTTTAGTTGACTATCTGATAGTGATATTTTCATCCAGATGAAATTTCCCCACAACTATGTTAATAAACAACATTTCTTCCTGTCACCCATGAAAGTAAAGAGTTGAGTCAATGTACATGAGAAGAATTGGTTGCTTGAAACCTGTGCCATATTGGTAAGAACTAGGAAGTTGATGTTCATGAACGTCTCTTTCAAATGAGCCTATCCTATATGAATTTGTTTTTTAAAACATCTTTTCAGTCTTATTCTTGATATTTTACTATATTCTGTATCAGTTCTGACAAGAGTATGATTTTTATGTTTTAAATTAATGTTCCTTATTCCATCTGACACACTCTTTACTGTCAATCTTAAAAACTCCTTTCAGCATCTGGTGGAGCCAGTTGTAGCTGCCAGAGCTTTTTTAATTCAACAATAAAAGCAGGTGCTAAGGCAGTGAAGTGACAACTGTTAATTTTCAGTTCTTGTTCTTGATTTCTGCATTCTTAAATTGTTTTGAAATGAGTATCGATGCAGCTCAGAGTCGCTAGGTTTTGGCTACCTCACCTGTAGACCTGACAAACAACTTTCTATTAAAATATTAACTGAATAAAGTTTGACTGTGTCTGGACTGAAATGACACCGCCTCAGACTACTCTGTACCAATTCTTTTGCTCAGATCTCCAGCACCAGACGGATAAAACACCCTGGCACCTCTGAGGTCTCAGCCTGGATGGTGCTCCAGAGGGAGGATGCTGCCATTCAGTGAGGGCTCAAGGAATGAAGCCTCTCACCATCAAAAGGGCTCAAGAACAGTAGTTTAACCTCCAATTAATAAACCCAAATGTATCAGTAGAACATTTAAGCACTTGTTAAGTTTTAGTCACTTTTAATAGTAGTAAGATGTAGCATTACACCCAAGTGCTTTAGGATTAGAAGTGGACTTAAGCATTTTCTCAGAAGTTTCAATAAATAAAAGCCTTGACATCAAAAAAAAATAGATCGTTAGCTTTGCATTTGACTTTTTCATCACAGCCTTGTAACTGATTTCATCATAAACTTCAGAATTCCTCCCCGTCCATAATTTTTGTCATATATAGGTATGGTCAAACTGCAGAAAGAATAACTTCAAAGATAATTAACAAATTTAAGTTGCTATTCTGTCATCCAAAAATTCAACTGCTTACATCATCTTGGTCTTCCCACATGCCAGTTTGGAAGAATTCAGTAGTTATGACAAAGATTTTGTTGAAGCAGAATGAAGTTTCTAGATTGCCTCTGAATAACAGTCTGACTTTGGAGCAGAACATTAAATTATCTGTTACTCATTATGCTCCACAAAGCATCATGGGAAGATGTGCAACTTGAATTCTCGGAGACTTGCTTAACACTGTCTATCATGAGAATATCCTCTTTACTTAATGAAATGGGAAAAAAAAAGTTTATTTAGCAGAAGGAAGTAAGGTTTGCTCAACAGCTGCCAGGTGCTGTGGAAAGATGAGTTTAGGCCCAGAGCTACCAGAGACTGATAAAGAGTAAGCCCTTATGAAGCTTCTTTCTGGAAAAGTGTCTGAGAAGAGGTATCTTATATTGAAGAAGCTTCACACAGATCAGAAACTTGTTCCTGATAAAAATGACTGAGGGTCTAGTATACACAACTAAACTATCACATTCATCATAAATTATATGATACTGCATTAATAAAACAATCTCCAGAAAGCACGACGACTGGTGTAACCTATGGTGAAATGGTATCTTCCTCCCTATATCCCATGCAATTTCTTTGCCTTTTCTTTCCTCAGTCTGCCATCCCGGGATTCCCCTTCCCATTGTCTCCCAGTGACAGGAGCTGAGGTGAGCTGCTGGTTCTCTAGAATGGGATAAGAACTTTCAGAACTGTTCCTCCTATCAGGCTTAGCTCTCTATCAGCATAAAGAACCACCAGAATGAATAACTGCCTTTATTAATGTCTCTTGAAGTTATGACTTGACCTTCCTGTTATCAGTACAACTTTCTCAGTTACAGAAAAGGACTGGCCTAAATAATTAGATATAAGACTGCCAAGCAATGATAATGCATAGTGATTTTTCTATTTAAATAACAGGGCCAGTGAATAAGGGAAACATTTGTCTTTCTCTTTAAATCCCAGCAAGCAATGAATGAAGCCCTCAACTTACACCTATGGGATACAACAGAGCCAGAAATTGCTTTCATAACAATAAATATCTGCATTGCCTTGAAGTTCTACCACATTCTGTATTGATTTTTGGTCATCTCTTATCTGCACTTTAAAAAGTCTGAATTTGAGTCAATTTACATACTCCCTAACACATTCCAGACGTGCATAATTTCATTAAAAATAAGAGCCAGTGTGTCAGCCCTCAATCTTCCTCTGACATTCTCATCTATTCATCAACTATTCTATTCATCCCAAGAATGATGAGTAATCTAAATGTTATTACATTTGTAGAAGTTCATTCATCAGACTTGAGGATTTTTGTTTGGAGTGGGGTTTCTGTTTGGGTTTTGGTTTTTTGCTTGGGTTTTTTGTTGTTGTTGGTTTTGGTTTGGTTTTGTTTTTTTAATAATGGAAATACATTAAGATAAGTAATAATTAAGGAGAATATGAGTTTTGTTTTAAAACAATAAAAATATTGCACCCTTAAAGCTGCAACAAACAAGCAGATGCCCTTTTCAGGCTCATGGGATATTACAAAGTTGTAAGTACCTCAATAAAAACTCACTTGTTAGCTCATCTCAAACAAATAACATCACTACCATGTAAATCCACCCTTTCCATGACTAATGCTACCATCTGAATAGGGAGTCCAATCCTGAAAATTCATAAATCCTAATACAATGGGTGCCTTCAGGCCAATAGGTCTGCAAAAAGGGGAGGAGAATCAGTGCCAAATATGACTTAACTGTGCTTACAGACCACATACAAAATAGCTTTCAAAGACGTAGTGAAATGGGCTAAATGTCAGCACAGACCATAAGAGTCAGCCACGAGGAATGCACAAAATGCCATCCTACTCACATGACAACTCTTGCCTACTTAGGAAACGTACCTAACAATCGTCCATAGTGAAGGCAAAATCCTACACTCAGGGTCTGTTGGTATCGTCTCATAATATGGGATTATACACCATCACCTTTCCATTTGGGACTGCAGTTCCTGCCACTCCTTTGAAGTTTCTTAAGTACTGAGTCAGATAGCAACAACTCATTGGATGATCAGAAGATACCTGAAATAAGTCCCGGGACACCAGTTCTCAATAACCAGAGGCTATCAGAGCCTCATTAAGATACTAATGACAAATTTGGAGCAGCACAGTGATAGTCTGCCTCCTCACTGATTGTTGGAGTGGAGTTGGCTGATCTGGCTGGCTAGGTGAATTTTTCATCTTTCTGCAAACCTCACAAAGCTGCACACTGAGACAAGGAGTACCATGCTCTGTGTCAGGCACAGTAGTGTTTTCTTCTAGATCCTCCAAACAAGATTAAAGTTCATTTGGGCAATACAGCAGCCAAGCTGTGTTGAGACATGTCCAAATGAAGGTCTGTATATTGCAACTTGCCTTTCATTGCTAGAATCATTTGATTCCTCAGTTTTTCTGTGGCTTCCCCTTTTTAGCTCTCAAGTTTGTTTGGATGGCACGTAGACACATGCCCTGAGAGAACCCAATGGAGCAGATAGTCTCCAAGTAAAGCTCAAGGCTAAACGAGCCTCCACAGAGTGACAAAAGCCCTAAGGTCTGAAGGCCAATACTAGCAGTCGCTTAGGTAAGAAGAGCATGTGTTGCTTTTGACAAGTCTAACAGGAATGTTTTCGCATTCCATTTTTTTATCTGTCTGAAATACGTCTTCTGATTACTACCATATCCTTTTAGCCACACAAGCAAAGTAACAATTTACCCTTTCCATGTAATTTTGCCATGTGACAACACATTGTCATGCTGAGAACATCAGGTTATCAACATATGCAATGAACAGGGATCTCATATCCCTCTAGTTTCACCCAGTTTCTTATTGCCTAAATGACAATTTGGGAAGCTTAGCAAAATAGTCTGCCTGAGCTTTTCAACTTTCATGTGGGTAAGGCTTTTTCCCCTATTTATGATTAATAATTAAATGCTGTTACTAACATGACTAAATCAAAAATGTGTAATAGACTGCATAATTAGCAGAATCATACAAGAGCTCTGTAGTATCGTGCCTATACTTTTTGGAAACAAATCAGTTTCCTATATGAAAGCTTGATTCAAATTTCAGCCAAAATCCACCCAAACCAGCAAAATTAATTTATTTTTAGAGCCTGGAAACCAGGTAGATATTTCATGGAGCATACTTCCACAAGGAAAACTATTACTTTCATATCTGCCTTTTTGCTGATACTTCAGAATACTCTGAAACTAATAACCAGCTTTGGACCATAAGGTAGATACACAGATAATTCAATGAAAAGTGCTGTTAATCCTAAAGAAAGTTTGACAGTTCTGTAGAACTAGTTCTTTATTAGTTTATTAATATTTGATTAATCTCATAACAAGAAGTGATCATTAGTGCGGGAGCATATATCCAGAGCAGTACAGAGAAATTCTATTTCAGTAATATTTGAGCACTTTTTTTTTCAGAAAAAAGCCAGAAAACTTTAACTTATGAAAGACTTGTATGGCTTTTATGCTCCAATGTCTTAGCAGAAGGGAAAATTACTAACTGCACTTAGAGAATCTATGAGAGAAATTTTAGCATTCACTAGCATGTGACAATGTGTGTGTGTGTACCTTTATCACATCAAATATCCATGCAGTGTTGGCAGCAATCCTAAGACTGATTTTTTTGCTTTTTAAAAAGATTAATTCAGCCCACACCTTTCTAATTATTACCAACATTATAACCTACATGAAAAGCAAAAACTGAAATACCAAAAGAAAGAAGAGTTTGTAACTTCAAACTACCCAAAACAAAATATATTACTAAATCTGAGTCTTTCCCTGGCTTATAAGTCCAGGCTTTTCTCATACATAAGCCTTAGATAAGTATCTATTTTACAATATTTAGCTGCCCAGAGGTGGAGCTCCACAAACCTTTCTGGTACTTGCAAATCACTAATAGTAACATCGCAAGTATACTAATTATTTCATTCTTGTGAAAAAAATGGTTGACTGTGGCTTGGTCAGGTGTAGACTCTCCTGGATCAAACACTGGTTGGATGGCCGGGCCCAGAGAGTGGTGGTGAACGGAGTCAAATCCGGTTGGCAGCCGGTCACGAGTGCCCGGGACTGTGTTGGGGCCACTCCTGTTTAATACCTTTATTGATGATCTGGATGAGGGGGTCGAATGCACCCTCAGTAAGTTTGCAGACGACACAAAGCCAGGTGGGAGTGTTGATCTGCTGGAGGGTAGGAACGACAGAAGGAGCTGGACAGGCTGGATCGATGGGCTGAGGCCAATTGCATAAGCTTCAACGAGGCCAAGTGCGGAATCCTGCACTTGGGCCACAACAACCCCAGGCAACGCTACAGGCTGGGGGAGGTGCAGCTGGAAAGCTGCCAGGCAGCAGAAAACCTTTTGCCTAACTTATACAAAAGGTTGAATATTTACCATAATGTTTTATTACATAGGCTTGCATTCCTTTTGAAGGCATTTATAGGGGGCAATGCAGGGGAAGAGAAAGATTAAACCTCCAAAATACCATGGACTATTAATTTAAAAAAAAAAAAAAAAATAAAAAGATGGTCAAATTGGCAACAAACTAATGCTGTATCTGAAACTGTTAACACAAGAAGTTATATCAGCATCTGTTACAGCAGCGGGTTTTAGATGAAAAACGGGAAAAAATGGGAGTATAAGACTGAAGAAAAAACTCTCAAATGACTGTCTTTCAATTTATTAGGAATGATACAAAGGGCAAATAGATTCTTTTAGGAAATATTTTCAAAGTTATCTTGGAAATGACACATTCATAGATTTTCAGGGCTGACAGAGGCCACCATGACCATAACTTCTTGCACAACAAGCCAAAACT